>MU160226.1:56120-67806 GCA_015888305.1 Antheraea pernyi
TATATATAGTATAGATAGATAAAATTCATACACGTTGTCAGAGGTATACTCAATAACATTAGATACATTTCGCCTTGAAAAACGATCTGTCCCCGAATAAGTCAAACCTACATTTAAGCAAGCGAGGCCCTGGTTAAAATCTAGTCACTAAACAATGAGGTTTGTACACATATCATCATATATATTAATACGTGAAGCCTAAACTTTGTATCCCTTTTTAACGGAATTGGGTGAACGGATGAACGTGAAATTTGGTATAGTTAAAGTTTATATGGAGGAGAAGTGCAGAAACCTATTTATTTTATATAAAATGCATTAGAAGTACATTAAATTAATTAAAATATGCATTACTCACACTAATACTTCAATTTTACACAACATATATATACACACATGTAAATAAAAGAGACATTTTGACATCTGTCAATAAAGAACTTCAAAAAAGGTTGTGAAGGAGGTTGCTATGTATTATTTTACTCTTACGTTCCAATTACCCTTTTTCATTCTACATTCAACAATGATATTATAACATACAACTATTATTATAAAAACTGAGTAACCATGATAAAAACCTTTGATTATAGAAGTAAATTGACAAAAGAACCCTAATAAAGTTCAAACATTAAAAAATCAATGACCTATGGTCGAATATCGACCACTGGGCGCCCACTAGTTGGAATAAAACTGTCAAGACTGTCGACAGACGTGACGACTCAAAACTTTTTTTTTCTCAAACTGACTACGCTATTGACCTAGCAAGTTCTTAACAGCTTCACCGGACTATTTGACTCAAAACAATGGAATAACTGTGTACTCTTTTGAATTTTTAAATCAATTATAGTATGCATTATTTAAATGTTATAATTTGTAAATAGAAATTATTATTAGTAGTATGGTTTTCACACCTATTTGGCATTCCGAATAATAATTATATATATTTTATGAGTTAATCAAACATATTATGGGCTGCAAATTCTCAATTTATACACTTAATAAGAACGTAAATGTAACTTGTACGTATGTACTGTTTAGATTTTTATGACAAATAATGTTTCAGATGTCTTAGAATAAGTAATAAAATACATTACAATCATTTTTAGAAATGTCTGTCTCTTTGTTTGGGCATTAATCACTGCTAAAGTACTGATAAAATCATAAAGCAGATCCTCGAGTAACATTTAGTCTTGGTTTCATTAAAATCGGTTCATTCTATCAAAAGTTATCGTAATTTTAACGACGATGCAACCGAAGTATGAGAGAGCTGTAGATAAGTAAATGGACTTAATACATTCCGATGATTTTATTAATGAATGAATGAATACTTTATTGCATTTTTTGTTTGTACACTGGCGAGCTTAATGCTATAAAGCATTTTCTTCCAGCTAACCAGCGGTATTGTTGTCAAATAGTTTTGTAGGTAGTGCATATACAGAGGTCAAATATATACATAAATAAAATAAATATTAGTACATACACTATAAAACATATATACAGACTTACATACAAATATATACAACTAGCGGGCCCGGCAGACGTTGTCCCGCCCTAATTATGAAAAAAATCTTGACAAATTATATACTAAAACGTTCCTCATTAATCTCTCTATTCACCGGTGAACCGCATGAAAATCCGTTCGGTACTTTTTGAGATTATCGCGAACAGACAGACAGACAGACGCGGTAGGGGACTTTGTTTTATACTATGTAATGATAAACAAAGATAATAATTATACATATATACACAGCAAAAAATAATCACTGTTTTAATACATCAGGATCCACGTGGACGGTTTCATGGGCACAGGTAGTACAAAATATAAATATAAGATGTACATAGGCTATATTACGCGTCGCTACTCTGACGCATGCCGCTCTGTCGTGACGCAAAATCATAAATTTATCTCCTGCCAAAAAACTCCACTCGAAGCGCCTAAACAAGTTTTCACTTTAAAAAAAAAAACGTAATAATATTGAAACATGAATAATTAACGAACGTTTGTCTTATTACCATCACTAGACACGAATCGTCGTCTGGTTTACAAATAAATAGAAGAGTCAGTAAACTTTTTCTATTGACAAATGTCACTATTAATTAATGTACGTACCGACCGGTCGCTCCGATTTAATTACCTGTACGATGCGTAAATAACAACGATAGGCTTGGCCATTTGGAATATTCATTAAATTGATCACTGTATTTAAAATAGTAGTCAATAAAAAACTGACACGAATGCCTCAATAAATTATGACCCATAATTTTTTATGGTAACTGTTCGCTGAGCTAATTTTTACTCGTCTATGCAAATGTAGGTAACATTTATGTATGATGTATCACTCATATATAATACTAGCTTCACCGCGCGACTTCGTCCGCGTGGAATAGTTACATATAGGCTTCCTCGAGAAATGAGCTATCTAACACTGAAATAATTTTTCAGATCAGACCAGTAGTTCCTGAGGTTACTACGTTCAACCAAACAAACCCCCCAGCTTTATAATATTAGTATAGATTACTTTTTCTCTCGTACTTAACTCGAACCGTCATTCAAATTACAATAAGTTATGATAGTGTGGACCGATTTTATTGAAACAAATACTAACTTACACTCGAGGATATGCTTTATGAATGGTACAGTTTTATTTAGAACCCAGTACTTTCACAGTGATGCGTGTTCATACAAGCAGACAGATAGACATTATAAAAAATGATTGAAATGTGTTTTATTACTTATTTCTAGACACCTGCAACGATTTTTATCACGATAATCTATATTTACAGACACTTTAGATTTACGTCCTTTTTATATGTATAGAAGAAGAAAAAGGAGATAGATATATTACTTTGCCATGATTTACAGCCTAACATGAGTGGCATAAACAGTAAACTATATAAGACGTTCGTGAATAAAATATACATAAAAGGAAAATAAGTGTGTGGGTACTTATGTACACGCGTTAGAAGTATTACACTAATCACGTATAGTGTCGATGCAGTCAGGAATGGCAATAAATACTTCGTAGATACTGTCACTATTTATTTGGCCAGAGCTTCGCCTTACAATACTTGGTACATATTAAGTGCGTAGATATCACAGACAAAAGGCCGATCTATATAAGTCAAAGCGATTACTATTTATACATAATTCCGCAAAATAATTTAAGAAACACAAAAATAATAAAGTATGAACAAGCTATACAACAATTATATATAATTATCCTTATTTATGTATCTCTAATGTGTTCACTAATCTGTTTCGACATGTAGATCAGCGACATCTTGCCTTTCATGGCCGAACTATGAAGTCAAAGAATACACTATTATTCATAATGATCAAACTAATGATTTAATTCTATATAATGATATTCTTATTTAAGTCTTATTAAAATCTATATAATGATAATAATTCTTATTTATGTATCTTTAATATGATGGCGCTAGTGTCAATGTGTCTCTCTAATATAGTGGCGCTAGTATCAATGTGTATCTAATATGTTGGCGCTAGTGTGAATGTATATTTATAATATGGTGGCGCTAATATCAATGTTCCGGTCGTGTTGTAGTCTCGTCTCTTGAATGTGATGCAGCGGCACCGGCGGTGGATGGTAATAGAAGTAATTTAATGAAATTAATGATTATAACATTTTTTATGAGGAAGACGAGGTACAGGCATACAATTATCTGAGACAATGTAGTCTTCAGCTACGAAGAAGGATTACAATCTATAGTGAGGACTATCCTAGATAAGCTGCTATTTAATTAAATTAACGACTACAACTTTTTATTATAACATTTTTATGAGGAAGACGAGGTACACGCATACAATTATCTGAGACAAACTAGTCTTCAGCTACGAAGAAGGATTACAATCTATAGTGAGGACTATCCCTAGATAAGCTGCTATTAATGAGGCAGTCTTCAACAAAATGTTGACTATAGCTACCTTCAGGGTGTCGGTTTTTCGTGACGATGTGTGCGCGCATCGTAAAAATTTACTCTCATTTTTCCTTAACGCGCCAAAAGACCTTAAAGTTCTTGAAACTTCAGACCTTGAAGTTATAACTTCAAAAAACCTTAAAGTTCTGTAGTACAACTCATTAAAATTACAAAAAAACTATATATTTGAAGCGAGTTTTGGACGGGATCTTAGACGTGTAGTGGATTTTATATTTTATTCATAATCTTGTGTTATTTGACTCTGTACTTTGTAAAATAAATGGTGTTTTATATGATATAGTTCCGTTATTGTGACCAAGTGATGTGGATGGGAAAAGATACCACGGAATATGATTAGGTAGGTGGTAGAGTCACGCTGAAGCTATTATTGGTTTCAGCATGAATGGGTCGGCTCGCCCGTGGTACTACTACCATCTCATAGAAAACCGACGTGAAGTTACAGCGCTTGCATTGATGAATTTCGTTCGGTCAGCGAGAGCGCCGGAGGGCCACCTCCTTTCTCCTCCCCCCCTCCCTCTCTTCCTCCCTTTCTGGCTGGCTACATATTTTCGACTCCCCTGGTGTTGTTAGTGTCTATGGACGGTGGTGATCACTTAACGACAGGTGACCCACCTGTTCATTTACCTGCTACAAACTAAAAGTGCAATAAAGTATACATTCATTCAAATGTTGTTGAATGTCAGTCTGTTATGCTCTCACGCCTTAATTACTTACCGTATCATACATTTAGCAGATTCTTTCTCAGGGGAACATTATAGCATAGTTTTCAGTCAGAAATACTATTTCTGAGGAATAGATTAAATCTAAGCCGCGAGCAAAACCTAGTGTAATTTAAACATAGTTTCTTTTATAGTTTTAGTTAGTTACTTAATTTTTTATATCACTCTAAAAGTCGTGTCCGATATCAATATTATTTATACTAATATTTTAAAGAGGTAAAGTTTGTGAGTTTGTGACGTTGTAGGGGGTAATCTCAGAAACTACTAAACCGATGTTGAAAATTCTTTTATCACGTAATTTGTGAGTATCATAGGTTATATATTAACCCGAAAAATAAAAAGACTTTTTGTGGTAGTCGGATTCGCAAAGTAAGTCGAAGAAAAACGGTCGAACAAAAATTTTTTTTTTTTTCGAAGTGACTACGCTATTGACCTAGCAAGGTCTTAACAGCTCCACTAGACTAGGCGAACAAAAACGTTTCTTACGAACGCTGCCTTAACGATGCGAGATATATGGTTGAGTTTTAGAGAAAAGTTGTAGAGCTTGATAATGTTTAAAAAAAAGTCAGCGACAGCATATGTGTAACTTCAAGGTTTTTTATTATCAGGGCGGGACAACGTCCGCCGTGACGGCTGTTAATTAATATAGTACGAGTGTCTGTTAAACTACAAGCCACGGCCTGTATCTGCTATATTGTATATGCTATATCTTGCTATATCACGATATAAAGCGAATTAAGTGAGATTAATAATGAGGTTTTGAATATACCAAATTGAAACTCAATTATTTCAGATTACTCCATTAGAACTACAGCGTAATTATAGACATTCAAAGAGATAGTAATTAAAGAACTTACCTATAAATAAATACGGAGAGAACAGCTAGTACGACGACTACAGAGCTCAGTATTATACTCAGAATGGCGTAGACCGGGAGAGCTGAAACAAAGGAGGCAAATTAACAAGCGATTAGTATTAACGGACGATTTAACGCGCTCATTTTCTGCTGATACTTGGTATAGCTTATACAGTTTTAGACCTACAACAATTACATGTATAGAGGGATACGTTTTGCGACATTAAAAAAATTGTTGATAGCGTATTCAGACAACACGTCGAACGATGTTGGTTTGAATAATTACAACTAAGTCGGAACTTTTGGTAAAGAAAAATCAATTGGTTGTATGTAAAGTAAGTTTACTTCATTTTAGTTGATAACATCATATGAAGACATTGATGAAAGATTGCATAATTTTATAAATTGAATTGAATTATTCTATATATATCTTATATTTATTTTTTATTTAATATTATAAAGAGGTAAAGTTTGTGAGTTTGTGATGTTGTAGGGGGTAATCTCAAGAACTACTAAATAGATTTTAAAAATTCTATTACCAATAGAAAACCACGTTATTTGTGAGTATCATAGGCTTATTATTGACGCGAAAAATAAAAAGACTTTTTTGTGGCAGTCGAATTTGCAAAGTCGGAGAAAAAACGGTCAAACGGAAACGTTTCTTACGTACGCTACCTTAACTATGAGAGATATATGATTGAGCTCTACAGAAAAATTGTAGAGTTTGATAATGCCTGTAAAAAAGTCACCAACAGCATATGTCTAACTTTTATATGTAAGTCACAAAAAGTATTTTTTTTTGTAAATGTTTACCGACCAACGAAGAACCTCTCTATTTTCTTCACGCTCCTTTCTGGCGGGAACCGTTTCAGGGCTGTCCTCTATGCGGTGGCCATTATTTCGACGCCCAAACATGTTCAGACGTGTCTGTTTGTTGAATCATCCGGCAATAATTGCTTCCTGATTTCTCAGTTTTCGTCGGCGCGGCTACTCATTTCTTGCCCTGTAGGGCGGATCAGGGAGCGCGCCTGTGGTTTATAAGTCACACTTTTCTTGATACGGTGACCGCGGATGTCGGACCCTCTTGTGGGTCGGTCGGGCGGTCTTGTGTGCAGAGGCGCGATGTTCTGGAGATAAACATGCGCAGATTCATCTGCCTTTTGAAACATTCTGGTAGCGAGGCTGCTGACGAAGTCGTTAAGGGTTTCTATCTTGAGGTCGCGAGTAATGGTCATGTTCCTCACGTATCGTGGGCCCCGAGTACCACTATTAACGTTATGCTTTGTTGAGCTCGTAATCTGCACTTAAGGTTTTCTGGAACGCAACCGAACCATGCCGGGGCGGCATACGTGAGGCGAAAGTGGGTAAGGACCAGCTAGTTCTTTATATAGATAGATGCGTCACAAACCGAATGCTTAGGCCGATCGCGTCTCTCTATCGCTTGTTCCGCGCTCTCGTTTGCACGCCCGGTTCAGGAGGAACGTGATAATGAGTCATGCTTTTTCATGCGTGCAGCTAGCGTTCATCGATTTATAAGAAGTTATCATTTTTATAAAACCATAGCATCGTGGTAGGGTTTTTTCTAAGTCCACCTTACTAGCTACCAAGTTCAAGCTTAAAATCTGTCGCCAAGTGGCTATAGGTATGTACTGGCAGAAGCATTTGCGAGCCAGTCCCTTCATGTTTAGCGTGTTTTCCATCTTGAAGCAAATCATCGTTTACTATCAGCTAAGAATGCGGTCATATACTCAAACCTATAAAAAATTAAAACCATAGTAGGGCAACCCAATCACCCAACCCAATGATAATATGAACATCTATAGTCAATCACCTGTAGGTATGTTCCGGCAGCTGTGTTTGAAAGCCAGTATTTCTAGGTCTTTAACCCATTAGCATTGTAAGCTATATCGTCATTTAATATCCGTAGAATTTTAAAAAGTATTAGAAATTTTGGTTCTAACAAACAAAAGCAGTTTCTACCTATTATAATGAATGCTCCATTACCAACGTTTATAGTGTATAGTATAGTTTATATATACGTTTATAAAGTTGTGGGAAATGGATAATTTATCAGATAAATAGATACTTGTTATCTGAATTGTTAAAATTTAATTCTCAATGTTAATTTGTATTTACTTTAGAACTCTCAGTATTATATCGGAGAAGTTAAACTTTGATGTGTTAGGGCTGAATCCTAAGCGATATTTGCGAGTAATAAAAAGTTCTGCTGATATGAAATTTGATATAAATTTAGGAGGAACTTAAGATGAGGTGCTACGTATATTTGGCATGTAATATACCACCATAATTGATGCCGTTTATTTGGCAATCATTAATAAGGTAAGGTAAATTCTAGGATTTTTTTACAAATAAAAAAATGCCCCATTTGGCATTTTAAGTTAGACAAAGATACCGCTGTCATGCTAAGGCGTAAATATGGCTTGGTTATATTGATAGACAGGCGCGCGTGAAGTCACGAGCGGCTGCTAGTTTTTTTTTTAATTTTATAAGGATCAGTGTTTCCTCACAAGTGAAATCGGGTTTATCTTTATAATAAACATATATTTCAAATACATTAAAGTGTTTAGTGGCTGCACAGAGAGACAGGTGTCAATTTCAGACAATACTGTCGTTCACATATTTGTCCACGCTATATTAACCTTTTGACATCGAACCCCGCTTGACATGACACTTAAATTTACAATCAGGAAAATCGGTAATATGCTTTGTGACTTTGTTGTAAAATCTAGCACTATTACAGTTTGTCACAGTTTCTAGTATTTAAATCATGCCGCTCTTTTACGAAATCCGATAGATTGATGCATAGAGGCCATTTCCAGGCTCCGATAAACAAATTAATAAACTGAAATAACAAATAATGGTAGAACAAAATTATGGATAACCTGTTTTTTTATATCAAGGCATATTCAAACAAATATTATTATTACGTAATAATAACTAACAAGTGTAAACTCCACCTGATGGTAATTGATTTCTGCCACTTAATAATGCAACACTACACGCATCACATGCAATTTACCGGCCTTCTGAAAACCTGTGTCACTCTTCGCATAAATAATTAAAAGTACTACGAGATGAGTGACAACCCTTAGTTAAATTTACCTAACCAATCGACTCAGTTTAAACAAGCCCAAGAGGGTAGATGATAGTACTCGTACATACAATCAGTTAGGTAACGGTAAAATTGAGAATTAATAAATTACGCTATTAATTTTCCTTAAAATAATAGAAATGATGCTTACATGCTAAATTACTATTTACTCAATATTTTTGTTTGTATTTTTTTTTATATCATAGGATGCAAACGGACAGGGGGTCACCTGATGTTAAGTGATCATCACCGTCTATAGACACTTGCAATACCAGGGGAGTCGCAAGTGCATTACCAACATGCCTTGGGGGAGGGGCATAGTAAGAGAAGGGGGAAGGGGAGGGGATGGGACCTCCGACGCTCTCACTGACCGAACGAAACGCAATAATGCAAGCACTGTTACTTCACGTCGGTTTTCTGTGAGAGGGTGGTGCTACCCCGGGCGAGCCGACCCATTCATGCTGAAACCATTAATAGCTTCAGCATAGCTCTACCACCTACAACAACAACAACTACTTTATAAAAGTAGGAAAAATACACGTGTAGTAATAGTAACCTTAGACGTGTCGCGTTCTATGTTGACTTGTTGACAGTTGACTAAGTTATACCCAGTTTCTGAAAAACTTACAAGTTTCTCAACGACAACTGTGGAGGGATAGTCGACTTCTTGATAACGGTATTTATTTCTGGATTATTCTATACTAACTACCAACTGTTTTTTTTTTCAGACAACGTGGTAATAGAGTTTGTTATTTTTATTTTTTTGATTTTTTTATATACTAGTTGGGGTGTCGAATAACATCATAAGACTTGAGACACCCAAGCCAACCTCACCTGCACGTGGTACACCCTGCTGAATAACGAACGAAGTAAGGTTTACAGCCTGATTGGGTCGCAACCACGATGTATATAGCGAAAAAGCCCGTCATAGTGATTCGCTTCTGCAGACCGGCATGACAGTTGTGACCGGCGATACATAGTGTGTCACTCGGCGGTTGCCATTGTTTTCGGATTGTACTGTGCTTACCATCAGGTATAGTGCAGTCATTTTGCCGTGCTAATATAAAAAAAAACCCATGCCCTCTTCGTTGGGTTGTAAACATTTATAAAAACTACTTTTTGGGACTTAAATATAAAAGTTAGACATATGCTATCGCAGACTTTTTGTATTCTGTAGGTAGCTTTTCATCGTTAAAGCAACATTCGTAAGAAACGTTCTCGTTCGATCGTTTTTCTCCGACTTACATTGCAAATCTGACTTCCACAAAAAAGTCTTTTCCTTTTTCGGGTTAATATATATGACACTCATTTTCAAATAACGTGGCTTTCTATTGGTAAAAGAATTTTCAAAATCGGTTCAGTAGATCCAGATATAACCCCCTACAACGTCACAGACTCACAAATTTTACCTCTTTATAATATAAGAATAAATATAGTTAACGTACTTTCGTTATTTTCATTTTTAACCCTGCGTTAACATTGTAAGAAATCAATACGTATATGGATATAACACTTTCATAGGTTATAATATTAAAAATGTAATCAAAATGTCACATATAACATCGGTAATATGTTAAAACCGCACAAGACAATAATTTTCTATTAATAATTAATATTAAATAAAGCGTATAATCCTGTAATCCGTAAGAATAAGCAATAACGTATAAAATACAATCTACAAAATAGATAATACGATTGTATTAAAGCAATTTGAATTGGACCCGATGAAATGGATTCTGGATCGGATCGAGTTTAATAGGGTATGAGAAACCCTTGAATTCGGACTCAAGTTATCGCAAATGGTTTTTACATGGTGTATTGAAATGAAACGTGGATTAATTTAAAATACTTTTTATCTGCTAATATTTTGTATCAGTTTCATTAGAGTATTCTTTTCTCGATACTAGGTCTACAGCCCTTTATGCTAATAACCCTTTTATCAATTTCAAGTTACCTCTGTTATATTTTTGATTATTGCTTAGCCCTTGTAAGAAGGCTAATGATATATAGCTATTTTCTAAGTTTCATCAAAATAGACTCAACCGTTTCGGAAATTATTCCAAACAAAGAACTAACTAGTTATTAAAAATTTCAAGAGACATTGGTTTGACCTTAGGACAACCATGAACTTTTTGTGAAAGAAAGTGTAAGATATAAAATATTTTCATATTTGCTATCTTTTTTTTTCGAACTGACTACGCTATTGACCTAGCAAGGTCTTAACAGCTTCACCTGACTACTAAGGTGAGCGCTTAAGGCACTCAGCCGATTTTATTTTGACAACTAGCTCAAGGGTGCGCAGCACACCTTGGCTTGGGCTGTTGCTTGATTCATGCAATTCGCGACCTATCTGAGCTAACCTAAGCTTAGCTACATATTCATACTTATATGAGTTAATACATGAGTTGAAACATATATGTGTACCAAGCAACATACCTCAACAACTCTTATATGTATTTTGTGTTGGATAATTTTATATATGAATACTAATAGTATATCGAATGGGATGGGATTTATCATCAGCAACATACCTGGAACTTCAACCTACTATATATCAAACTCAGAGCTCACTAACACTATATAAGAAAGTAATGAAAATTATAAGCTATGCATTATCGAATAATATATTGTAAATCTTTTATTTTATAGATAGATATAATATTGTGTATAGTATTGTGGATATACTCAAGTTATTCTTATACGTTGCTATAATAACTAAGTTATATAGAAGCAAACGTAGTAAATAAAACAATATAGCCGCCAAATTGACCAAAAAGGTGATATAATTAATATTACATACAAATATATGACTTTCAATTATGTATATTTATTCTTGGAGTCCAGTAAGGCACACTCTCACGCGGTTGTAGCATATTTTTGATCAATTTCACACGGACGAATACATAGGTACTAGTAAATCACTACATAGTGTACCAATTGAAATAAAAAAAGAATAATTAAAATCGGTTCAAAATTTACTAAAATATCGATTAACATACATAAAAAAATACATTCAACCGAACATAGTAACCTCCTCCTTTTTCT
>MU160226.1:74572-95891 GCA_015888305.1 Antheraea pernyi
CTCCGGCGCTCTCACTGACCGAACGAAACGCAACAATGCAAGCACTGTTACTTCACGTCGGTTTTTTATGAGAGGGTGGTACTACCCCGGGCGAGCCGACCCATTCATGCTGAAACCAGTAATAGTTTCAGCGTAGCTCTACCACCATCAAATTACGAACAATCATTGTATTAATGAACAATTAATACATATATGGTATATAACACTTTGATTTATGTCATAATATTAAAAATGTAATAAAATGTCGCATATAAAACATCGGTAATATGTTAATACCGCACAAGATAATCATTTTCTATTAATAAGGAATATTAAATAAAGCGTATAATCCTGTAGCCCGTAAGAATAAGCAATAACGTATAAAATACAATCTACAAAATAGATAATACGATTGTATTAAAGCAATTTGAATTGGACCCGATGAAATGGATTCTGGATCGGATCGAGTTTAATAGGGTATGAGAAACCCTTGAATTCGGACTCAAGTTATCGCAAATGGTTTTTACATGGTGTATTGAAATGAAACGTGGATTAATTTAAAATACTTTTTATCTGCTAATATTTTGTATCAGTTTCGTTAGAGTATTCTTTTCTCGATACTAGGTTTTTTATGCTAATAACCCTTTTACCAATTTTAAGTTAACTCTTTTATATTTTTGATTATTGCTTAGCCCTTGTAAGAAGGCTAATGATATATAGCTATTCTATTCTAAGTTTCATCAATATAGACTCAACCGTTTCGGAAATTATTCCAAACAAAGAACTAACTAGTTATTAAAAATTTCAAGAGACATTGGTTTGACCTTAGGACAACCATGAACTTTTTGTGAAAGAAAGTGTAAGATATAAAATATTTTCATATTTGCTATCTTTTTTTTTCGAACTGACTACGCTATTGACCTAGCAAGGTCTTAACAGCTTCACCTGACTACTAAGGTGAGCGCTTAAGGCACTCAGCCGATTTTATTTTGACAACTAGCTCAAGGGTGCGCAGCACACCTTGGCTTGGGCTGTTGCTTGATTCATGCAATTCGCGACCTATCTGAGCTAACCTAAGCTTAGCTACATATTCATACTTATATGAGTTAATACATGAGTTGAAACATATATGTGTACCAAGCAACATACCTCAACAACTCTTATATGTATTTTGTGTTGGATAATTTTTCTAAACTGTTACAGTTGAATAAGGGACTTTCCCTTATTGAACTTATATTTGCTATAGTAAAGTGCTTATTAAAAGATATTGCCACGTGAACTGTTGCAACTGAATACCCAAGAATACCACAGCAACCTATTTATGAAGGGCCACAGAACTATTGCTCTCTTGAGGTAAATACTCTTATAAATTACTGTAGTACTAAGGTAGACTACGTCTATTTTCTATTTATACAAAAGAAATGTTTATGTATCCATTTAACATTGCTTGACTAGTTATCGTCCTCATTCAAATCTAAACTACCTTAAGACACCTAATAACTGGTCTCCTTAGTTTAGCGGGTTACGAGTTTTAAAATATATCGTCAAACAACATTAAAAAAAAATTAACCTTCTTGATAAATTATGTTAACTAAATTCTATAAATAACTATTTTATCGACGCAATAGTAATTGTTGAAACAGTTGTTTCGTTTATACTTATTCCGTTGTAAAACATTGATGTCAACATTTCTGTTTGGAATGAAAAAAATAAAATGGTGACAAAGGAAATTTTGTAAATATAACTGTTCATTTCTTTTCTTAGACACTTTATTCAAGTTATAATAGGTGCCTATCGCAAGCGTTTCCACCGCAGACGAAAATAACAATTTGGGAACGGAAAGAATTTAAGAGACAACTTTCAATGGAAATGATAACAATAATGCCAATATTTATAAATAGACATTTAAACTTCAATCATAAAATTAGGCCATGAAGTATTACGGATATCAAATTTAGAGATTACAGTTTTTATATTTTCTTACTAAATATATAATTTGTTAGTATCCTTTTAGATTTCGTGACAATAATGGCCTTCGGTAGATAACAACAATTAACTTAATATCACTAATTAAATTCACATAAGTAAAATTGAAAGTCATAAAAACTTTATCGATAGCTCTAAGCGTCAAAGCACTGGAAATCGTATCAATATTCTTTCAACCACTGTCCTAATTATAACCTACGAAAATATTTGCTTATTGCCTTAGAAGCTACAGTTATAATTCTATCTGAAATGAGTTAAACCGATTTTGGTAGAATATATCATCGAATGGCCCGCCTTCGTCCTTAGGGCTATACTATTCTTTGACAAAAACTAGGATTCATTGTTGCATTCGAAGGCATGTCGTTAGATAAATCTTTAAAGCATTGACTTATCAATCACTTGACTCATATCAATCAAATTGTCATATCAGGTCGTACCCTAAATAGAATTTCAAAACCCTTATAACAAGACCTTACGCGACAACGCTGCCTGTTGCTATAGGTGATTCTTCACCATACACGAGTCATTGTTTAATCAGGTGATATAGTACTTATGAATTATATTAATTATGTTAATAATATTTAAAACACTAATGAATAAATACTTACATCACCTTGTCAAGTTCACATTGTGGCACAATTATTTAACATTGAAATACAATGAGTATTGACGACGTATTTGTTCATTTATTTATACTTTGTTCAGTGTTATATTACAAATCATACCTACTTGGGATATATATTTATTTGGTTATCTTAAACTCACAACGAACTATGGAGATATAACCCATATTTATATTTTGAAAGGTTGTTAAAAAGATGCCAAATTATAGTGGGAGATGGGAAAGATGATATAGCGAACATCTCCCATAAATGTATAATAGTATACTTTAAATAGGTTGAAACTTACAGTTATCCGGGCACAAAGAGCCGTCAAAGCCACATTCCGGGGTGTCGGGTGGCGGAGTCGTTCTACCTCCGGCCCAGTGGATGGGTCGATCAGCTATGAACTGCAACGACGAGTTAGCTGCGATGTACGTGGCAACGACCTAATGGAAAAACACATTGTTTTAAAAAGTGCTTAAAATACCAAATGTTTAAAAAACGATTAATTACACTTATTAAAATTAGCAAAACAACAGGAAATAGTTGTAGCCATAGCGATAACATACCATCAGGTAAACCGGCCGTAATCTTTTCACGAAAAATAAAAGATAGAGGAATAACAAACCATATTTTATTTTATTTATTTAGGAGCTTTTTTTACTATATCAGCTCTATAGGTAAACTTAACTTAATTTACAGCCTGAATATCTTAAATAAAACACTTTATTAAAGCTAATATAAACTACTAGAGCGTCATTAATGACGACTCAACATCTTAAATAAATTCAGTGCTTCAATACTATTAGATTTGGATAATAACCCATGAAACATTCCAATATCTTGTAAATCCAAGTTAAGAGTCGACATCAGTAACTGTCTACCCGCTTGAAACCGAATACATTCTGTTAATAACAATTTTAATACGATATATGCAGTTCTGTATCATTGCGAACATTCAGATATATTATACAGACTGTCCCACACTGTTAAAAGTTACTTTGCCTAATCCTACGACATTTATAAACTACAGGAGCATTTTAGTGAAAAGCGATCTTCTCCCTTTTGGAAATAGTGTTTAATTTTCGTATATCGGATTCACATACTTGGCTTGAAATTAGGAACCAATTAAGGGTTTTACAGAGAGCCCTAACTGAACACTGTTATTTTATGACAGTGCGGACGAAACTCCAAAACACTAAGTATGTGAATCCGATATACGAAAATTAAACACTATTTCCAAAAGGGAGAAGATCGCTTTTCACTAAAATGCTCCTGTAGTTTATAAATGTCGTAGGATTAGGCAAAGTAACTTTTAACAGTGTGGGACAATCTGTATAATATATCTGAATGTTCGCAATGATACAGAACTGCATATATCGTATTAAAATGCTTATTAACAGAATGTATTCGGTTTCAAGCGGGTAGACAGTTACTGATGTCGACTCTTAACTTGGATTTACAAGATATTGGAATGTTTCATGGGTTATTATCCAAACCTAATAGTATTGAAGCACTGAATTTATTTAAGATGTTGAGTCGTCATTAATGACGCTCTAGTAGTTTATATTAGCTTTAATAAAGTGTTTTATTTAAGATATTCAGGCTGTAAATTAAGTTAAGTTTACCTATAGAGCTGATATAGTAAAAAAAGCTCCTAAATAAATAAAATAAAATATGGTTTGTTATTCCTCTATCTTTTATTTTTCGTGAAAAGATTACGGCCGGTTTACCTGATGGTATGTTATCGCTATGGCTACAACTATTTCCTGTTGTTTTGCTAATTTTAATAAGTGTAATTAATCGTTTTTTAAACATTTGGTATTTTAAGCACTTTTTAAAACAATGTGTTTTTCCATTAGGTCGTTGCCACGTACATCGCAGCTAACTCGTCGTTGCAGTTCATAGCTGATCGACCCATCCACTGGGCCGGAGGTAGAACGACTCCGCCACCCGACACCCCGGAATGTGGCTTTGACGGCTCTTTGTGCCCGGATAACTGTAAGTTTCAACCTATTTAAAGTATACTATAACGCCATGTACAAACATCTTTACAGACATCAACGATCGTCCTTCAAAACAACAACGTCTGAAACCGACCCCTAAATTATGTGTTCAACAACATAAGCGGGATTGCAAATTCAATTCATGTACGAACAATAACCAATTAAGAAATTAACGACAGTACTAACCCTGTATATGAATGCACAATTTATTTTACATTACGATAAAAGTGACCTGGTGGTAGAGCCACGCGGAAGCTATTACTGGTTTCAGCATGAATGGGTCAGTTCGCCCGGGGTAGTACCACCGACCGACCAAAACCGAAGTGAAGTAACAGTGCTTGCATTGTTGCGTTTCTTTTGGTCAGTGAGAGCGCCGGATACCCACTCCCTCTCCCCTTCACCGTTTTCCTCCTGTCCCTCCCCCCGACTCTCTCCCCCAAACGCAGGCTTGCAAGGCACTTGCGACTCGCCTGATGTTGCAAGCGTCTATGGACGGTGTTGATCACTTAACATGAGGTGACACAACTGTTCGTTTGCCTCACATAATTAAAAAAAATATCAAAATACTCTTTATTCAATTTCGGTCCTGAGAAAGCACTTATGAACGTCAACACTACCACCGGTTCGGCAAACATCTAGAAGAACCGGTAAGAAACTCCACCTGGTTTATCTGTTCATTATACATAACATACTTTTTAATTATACAACATAATAGACACAGTTACATTCGTTTTTGGTGGATGCACAGAGAGAGGCGTCACTTTCAGACGTCACCATCGTTCACATACTGATCCATCCTGTAATAGCCTTTATGTATTAAGACCCGCTTGACATAACACTTGAACTCACTATCTGGCAAATCGATAATGTTCTTTGTAACTCTGTTATAAAATCTAACACTATTACCTAAAAAACTTTCTGTACTTAGTGAGCCTGAAATATGGGTTGACCAGTTTATTATTTTTTCTAGTATTTATATTATGCCGGTCTTTTACTAAATCTAGATTATCTAAGAAGGGTAAGAAATCTGAATCTGATATTTATAACCCGATGTTTTTCACGTTTTATAGTAGATTATTTTGCGAAATACATAATTCCAGTGGCACGTTGATATTGCAAATTAGTCCTAACTAATATTATAAATACGAATGTGAATTTGCTTGTTTATTAAGCTTTCACTTTTACCTACTTAATCAGTCATGAAATTTTGCTACACGCTGTCATGGGTACAAAAAAGGACATAGAGTACGTTTCATCCACGAAAAATCACATGAGATAATTTTACATAAGGTAAAAGTCAGATAAAGCGAGCGAAACTGCGATCAAAAGCTAGTACTTCCATAGTTTAAGCACATGGAAATGGAAATATGTAAGAAACATGGCTTTACAATTATGTTGCTATATTAGCACTGACTACAGTTTCGTCCGCATTAATTTAACTTATACGCGGCTACGATATTGTTTATAATATATTTGCTCGTCCACTTACTATGTAATTGTTTAGCGTACTTTCTTACCTATATTTAATAATAATAATTTATTTCATTCCGATATTACATACTTTTTTTTTGTAAGTAAAACTTAGCCTCGTTAAAAGTATACATGTTTTGGTACTATTTACAAATTACGTTCTTCACACTCAAAATAAAAATTATTAATACTAGTGGGCGCCCAGAGGTCGACATTCGACCATAGTTAATTGATTTTTTAAAGTTTGAATTTTATTAGGGTTCTTTTGTCAAAAGGTATTATGTTATAATATCATTGTAGAATGTAGAATGAAAAAGGGTAATTGGAACGTAAGAGTAAAATAATACATACAGTCGAGCATAGCAACCTCCTTCACAAACATTTTTTAAGTTGAATTTAAGTTTTTTTTTATTATCAAGGCAGACGTCCGCCCGACCTGCTAGTTTATTATAATAATTACCTCTTTTCCCTTGAATTTTATATTAGTTACGTGGTACATAAATAATATATATATATATTACACATGCGTCGATTTATACCCCAACTTGTCATTAAACGAGCAACTTTACGACACATCAAAATAATAACAAGTCGGGTACGTTAGAATTATGTATTTAAACGTTCCGGTTTCATCTCATGAAGATATTACAATAGAAGTAAATCGCTATTACTGATTGCGACAATCAATAGTTTATTAAAATGTAAACAAATTTACATCTATGCGAACAAATTGATAGATGATTTCTAAATGTATTCATATCTCTTTTTTTTTATATCATAGGAGTTACCTGATGTTAAGTGATCACCACCGTCCATAAACACTTGCAATACCAGGGAAGTCGCAAGTGCGTTGCCAGCCTGTGTTGGTGTAGAAGGAAGGGAAGGGTAAGGGGAAAGTGGAAGGGAAGAGAAGGTGGGTTTCCGGCACTCTCTATATATTAAAGTTCAACTAAACATGGTTTTCGTATAGCCTCAAAATCTATATACACTATATACTATCTATCTATATTAGGGTGTGCCAAAAAACGACGATTTTTTTTTTTGGTCTCAGCTCAAAATACCTCATAAGATGTCCCAACAAAGCTTCTGTTCAGATAACTAGCTAGAGCTGGTAGCTAGTAGTTTGCAGATTGCAGGACAAAAAAGTAATAAAAAAACATGTTGCCCATGTTATTCATACAGCAAAACTTCAAGTTCGATGGAGAACCTTTTAGAATTGGAATTTTGAGCTCCGCTTTTAGTAGGAAAGGTGGACTAAAGTCGCTACGATGTGGATGGGTCCAATTGGAAAACGAAGATTAGGTAGACCTAACACGAAATGGTCAGACGACCTCCGTAAAATAGCAACAGATTGGCCCAACACAACGATAAACAGAGATACATGGCAGAAGCTGGAGGCGGCCTTTACCCGAGAGGGGTCCAAAACAAAATAATTTAAAATTACCTACAATATACATTAACTTAATAATATTACTTTTTTTTATAACTTGTTTATTGTAACGAATGTACTTATTTGGTTTTGGAATAAACGGCCTTTTTATTTTTATTTATTTATTTAGCAGGACCTTTATTGGGACATCTTCCGAGATATTTTGCTGAAAGCAAAAAAAAATCGTCGTTTTTTGATACACCTTAATCTATATATACTATATATTGTAAAACAAAATCGGTATCCTCATCTGTCTGTGTGTACGCTTACTTCTTCTAAACTATGCAATTAATTAATACGGTATTCTTCAATACAAGTTTGTAATGCTTATAAAATAATATTAATACAGAATAGACAAAAGTCAATGTATAGTTACTAGGTCGTAAAAATAATGACTAAAAGCCGTACATTCAAATAATTTACTATGCAATTGTATCTTAGAAACCAGCACAGAAAGTCTTCGACTTTCGTTCTCCAACTTCACACCATTTTCGCTGAAGCTAATTCGATCAACATATGTTGATCCTTACTCTTTTATATATATCTGTTACAATGCGTATATATTTAACATAGATAAGAATATCTGAGAAGGTATCAAAAAAAGGTATCGTATTTAAAATTACGTGCAACAAAAATAATATGTGACGAAACTATATAGCTTGTTTGACATTAACGAACCATTAAGATCAGAGTGCCAAAACATTGATCAGATAGTACACATAATAAATCGTTTCCAAATTCATAACGCTACAGTAATAAGTACAATGTACTACGTAAAGTCAGGGAAGATCACGATAAATAATAAAGTAAAAAAAAAACAAGCAGTCATTTCATGATTGTTCGGCCACCCCGAAAATTTACGTACGCCGTTCGAAAGATGTGTACTCAATAATACTTCATTCGCGAAAGCAAACCGATAATATATAGGACGGTTTAAGTGAACTTCATAACCGACCTGAACTCGAATAAAAGGGTCGTTGATACTCCTGTTTTGTGAGTAAAGAAACAATAACAAAAAATGTCGCTGTGAATAATTTCGTGTTTGAAAGATTAATCTTCCCCGTTTCTAATACATTATCTACTTGAAAAACGACGTAGTACATTCTCTCGGCTATTTATGGATGGTTTCGTTTGAAATGTATTACGAGTTACTTTATTGTCTTTATATATTATCGTCTTTGAGTTAAAAAATACAGTATATACCTACACCACATGTTTTAAGCTTTTAACCACAATCACCTGTTCAAAAACAATATGGCCTCAAATGATTACCCGTAAAGCTCAGCTCTTAAGTACAGCTACTGGTATTTGAGGGTGATAGATTTTTTTATCGATCTGACTACGCTATAGACCTAATAAGGTCTTAACAGCTTCACCGGACTACTAAGGCGAGCGCTTAATTCACTCAGCCGATTTTATTTGACAGCTGGCTCAAGGGTGCACGGCACACCTCGGCTTGGGCTGTTGCCTGACTCATTCAATTCGCGACCTAACTGAGCTAACCTAAGCTAAGCTACATATTCATACATATATGAGTTGTTGAAACATATATGTGTACCAGGCATACATACCTCGACAACTCTTATATGTATTTTGTGTCGGCAAATTTCTAAATTATTTCAGTTGGATGCCAGGCAGGAAATAATTAAAGCCCTACTTCTATGCAATTGTTCCACGATGCTTTCCTTCACCGAAAGCGATGGTTCATTGCAAAAATTTGGACGTACGTCGAATGTTGCAGTATCAACTGAAATTATCGTAGGTGGTAAAGCCATGCTGAAGCTATTACTAGTTTCAGCATGAATGGGTCGGCTCGCCCGGGGTAGTACCACCCGACACACAGAAACACCGACGTAAAGTAACAGTGCTTGCATTGTTGCGTTTCGTTTGGTCAGTGAGAGCGCCGGAGATCCACCTCCCCTCCCCTTCCCTTCCTCCCCCCCCAACACAGGCTGGCAACACACTTGCGACTCCCCTGGTGTTGCAAGTGTCTATAGACGGTGGTGATCACTTAACATCAGGTGACCAATTTTTTCGTTTGCCTCCTATAATATATTTAAAAAATCAGAATTTGCTAGCACTGAACGACCATCGTCTCGAAATAACGTAGTATTGACATTTTAAGTTATGCAACTTTGATCCTTATACCTCTTTATTATTATATGGTAAAACAAAGTCTAAGAAAATAAAGACAAAGTCGGTTAGGACTCGGCAGGATTTTGACGACACTTTTATTGGAAGTTAGATAACTTTTCGGAGTTACCCAATGTCATACAATTACGTTTTTCTAGAGGATCAAAGTATTTTAGTAATGTTAAAACTGAACAAAGGTAACTTAAAATTGGCAAACGGAGTTCTAGGAATTAAGAAGTCATGAAAAAAAATTAAAGATATCCTACAATTAATTCAGATAGACATGTAGTTCCCATTAAAGAAGAAAGCTATTTATACAAAAATAATGTCACGGTGTTAGCTAGTTTAATATAGATTTATTAGTTCAAATATACTACAGTACCCTGCTTTTGATTTGACACGTCGAGGAAAAGACTGATAGAATCGGGTAAGTTCGGTTGCGAATAGCGTTATCTTTGTCTATCGCATTCATTGCGCTGTGTGATAGAGAGAACGCTATACAAAACCGACACAAGCCAACCGTAGTCGTACATTTCACTCTTCACACCGACGTCCCAAATCAAGTACAGGGTATTGTAACACGTAATATTATTTTGAAGGAAACTGTATTCCGGCACGTGATTGGAATGAAATTTGCATTTAATAAATAAGCAAGTTGTTTTAAATAAATACTAATGGGATATCAGATGACTGCAAGACCACCGAATGTTATACCATTTGGTTTATTTTTATTGGAGCATACTATGTATCATTATATAGTATAAAACAAAGTCCTCTGCCGCGTCTGTCTGTTTGTTCGCGATAAACTCAAAAACTACTGAACGGATTTTCATACGGGTTTCATCAGTTGATAGAGTGATTCACGACAAAGGTTTACGTATATAATTCCTCTATATTTTTTTTCTTATCAGGACAGGACAACGTCCGGCAAACCCACTAGTATGATATATAAAAAAAATAGTCAAAACCCAAGCTCCATATGCCTTTGTCTATTACTATTATAATTTCTTGTAATAAACACTTGAATTATAGCAAAATATTCCTCTTTTTCAAATATCTACGTTCATGGTGAATGATGGAATGGTATAGAATTTAGTACATTCGAGCGGCACAAAGAATCTTAGTATAGTTCACTATCTAATTTAAAAAAAAAACTACCGTACACCAGTCGTCATCAGTTTTCCTTATCATATGAGGTTTATAAATACATTAACTATGACAGTTTTGTGTGATAAACAAAACGGAGAGTAATAAAAAAGCGGCAGAAAAGCGTTATTGGGCTCTAAATTCCGATGTTGCCACCGATTCTAACGTAAACGTTTAGATAATCTGTTACATCTTTAACAGAAACTATGGCCTCGTATGCAGGTGTTCTTCAAATAATCATCTATTCAAAAACATTAAGTTTAATTAGTATAATATAAATGCCACGCAAATATTAAACTTTTTTTTTATGTCATAGGTGGCAAACGAACAGATGCGTCACCTGATGTTAAGTGATCACCACCGTCCATGGACACTAACAACACCAGAGGAGCCGCAAGTGCGTTGCCACCCTTTGGGGGAAGAATTAGGGGAGGGAGAGAAGAGAGGAGAGGGGAGGGGAGTTGGGTATCCGTCGCTCTCACTGAGCGAACGAAATTCAACAATGCAAACACTGTTACTTCACGTCGGTTTTCTATGAGAGGGTGGTACTACCCCGGGCGAGCCGACCCATTCATGCTGAAACCAGTAATAGTTTCAGCGTGGCTCTACCACCATTATCTATCATTTATCTATCAAATGCTGTTTTAGTATAGTTTATCGTTATCGTTTATTCGTTTATAGTTTATCGTTTTCCCAATTGTTATGGATTTAACGAGATCGTTAAATATGCATGATTATTTTCAAATTTTGTTTACACCATTAAAATTGAATAATTTATTATATCTTTAACGAAAATCACAGTTGCGTAGCTATCTATATATTCCCTAAAAATCATCTATTTAATGGGATGTAAGGGAAGTCGAATAATATCTAAGACTTGAGACATCCAAGACAACCTCACCAACACGTGGTGCACCCTGCTGAATAACGAACGAGGCAATGGCGAAACCGGGGTGGTAGGGTTTTACAGCCTGACTGGGTCGCAACCACCATGTATATGGCGAAAAAGCCCGTCACAGTGAGTCGTTTCAACGGGTCGCGTTTCGGGATCAGCCTGTGCATATCCAGCTTTTCGCAGGCCGGCATGACAGTGACGACCGGCGTTGGATAGTGTGCCACTCGGTGGTCGTCATTGTTTTTGGATTGTACAGTGCTTACCATCAGGCACAATGCAGGCATTTTGCCGTGCCACAATAAAAAAAAACAAAAAAAATCTAATTAATGTAATTTAATGCCACGTTATTCCTGATATTATCTATGAAGCAGTCTTTCTTTTGTATCACCGTTACAAATTAAGTCATATCTATAGTGTTTATCTTCTTGTGTTAGTTGTAGGGGGTAGAGCCGAATTGAAGCTGTTACTGGTTTCAGCATGAATGGGTCGGCTCGCCTAGCATACTACCACCGATACTATCACAGAGAACCGACGTAAAGTAATGGGTGCTTGCATTGTTGCGTTTCGTTCGGTAAGTGAGAGCGCTGGAGGCCCACCTCCAGGCTGGCAACGCACTTGCGACTCCCCTGGTGTTGCTAGTGTCTATGGACGTTGGTGATTACTTAACATCAGGTGAGCCCCGTTTGCCTCCTATGACACAAAAAAAAAGAATGCTGACATATCGATTAAATGCGATTGTAAAATTGTCTTGTTTCTTAGAATTTCCTTTATACCATTCAAATTAAAACGCTTTCAATTGGTTGGATGTTATAACGCAAAGGAAACGTTTTGTATTTTATTGTTTGCGAGAGTTTTCAACGTAAGCTTTGTTTCAACGGTGAAAGGAAATTTGTTGGCAATATCTTCAATTTCATCTTCAACGTTATAATACCTTGTTATTTCTTAACCGTGTTCTATAACTTTGTGCATTTTATTTATAAGTATATTTTTTATATTGAAAGGTACAGAGTTTACTACCCCATCGCTTTGTCAACCTTATTCCACCGAAATAAGATCTATATTGCATATTTTTCTCTTTCACGCTCTTGTGTCAGGTGTCAACTCAGTATTCACATCATTTCTTCTACATCTTATACCTTTTATTTCTTCGCATAACACATCCATACCTTCTACAGTTTTCTACTCCCCAATACACATCAACTTTCATAAATATCTTCCTTATAATACGACGACCCATTTTTTTAAAATATCATAGGAGGCTAACGAACAGGTGTGTTCGATGTTAAGTGATCACTACCGTCCGTAGACACTTGCAACACCGGGGGAAAGAAAGAAAAAGTAGCGACTACATTGTACAAAAAGAAAAAAAACAGAAGAAACGTAACAGATAATAGCCACCAATTAAACCGAAAATATTCCAAATCGGTGTTGTTTTTTTTTCATATATAAATCTCTGTAATTATCAAAAATCGTAAAGGCCATATATAATAGACGTTTCAAACTCTCTAAAACAATTATTCTTAGAAATCTAGGATACACACAAGGACAAGTGAAATGATTAAAGCAATAAAATCAATCACATTCATTTTAATTTTTATATGCACATTAATTATAATGCATACGGACCATCATAAATTGCTATAAATTAATTTCCAAACCACACACTATAAAATTGTAAGGAAAAAAAACCAGTTTTGGAAATAAAAATAATTTAGCAATTTCGAAAAACACGTTTATGGTGGTGTTTTTGATAACTTGTGATTAAAGTTATCTCTACAATCTTTGCAATTTCTAATTACCTAATAATATATAGAAAAACGATTTATATTTTATTAACTCGTTATTTTATTAAATTAAATTATTATAGGTTTTTTTCGAACTGTCTAACGCTATTGGCTAGATGGGCCTTCAGTATTTCGCTGTTTGGCGCTCGCTTCTATTTACACTGTTTTTTTATTTGCGCGAGACCCTACTTTTATATTAAAAGTAGCTTCTGCTAGCGACTTCGTCCACGTGGAATAATTATCTTTTTTTTTATGTCATAACTGGCAAACGAACTTGTGGGTCACCTGATATTAAGTGATCAACACCGTCCATGGACACTAACAACACCGGATGAGTCGAAAGTGCGTTGCCAGTCTGTGTTTGGGGGAAAGGGAGTGAGGGGAGAGAGGAGAGGGGAAGGGAGGTGGTCCTCCGGCACTCTCACTGACCGAACGAAACGCAACAATGGCAAGCACTGTTACTTCACGTCGGTTTTCTGTGAGAGGGTGGTAGTACCCCGGACGAGTCGGCTCATTCATGCTGAAACCAATAATAGCTTCAGCGTGGCTCTACCACTCTTAGATATATAGATATATCTTTTACGAAGCGCACGCAGCGGAAGCTATCAAAAGGAAAAAAAAACCCGATTATGAAACATTTTACATTGGTGCTCTGCCCCTATTGCTTTTCGATTGATGACATATATAGCCTTCCTCGATAAATGAGTTATTTAACACTGAAAGAATTATTCAAATCGGATCAGTAGTTCCTGAGATTGACGCATTCAAGCAAACAAACTCTTCAGCTTTATAATAGAAGTATAGATAAAAGTACGACGTAAGTAAGGCGCTGGGTCTCCCTGTCGTTCAGACTGATGCATGTACTCACTGGGCATGGTTGCTTCGGGTGGTACTTACACCAGATCGCTCGTAGGGAACCAACCGCCGCATGCCATAAATGCAGCGCTGCGGAGGATACCGCGCAGCATACTCTGTCTGAGTGTGCTGTTTAACTTTTAGGATTTTTTTAATTATCAAGGCAGGACAACGTCCGCCGGGCCCGCTAGTATATAAAAATCTAACGTATCTCTAGTTTTTAGATTTTTATAAAAAGAAATGTTACAGGTATCTAGGCATAAGTAATAAAATACATTTCAACCATTTTTGGAAATGTCTGTCTGTCTGTTTGTAGAAACGCGCATAACTGCTCAAATACTGCGTTCATAATAAAAACTCTTCATGAAGAACATAAGGTATATCTTCGAGTAACATTTAGTCTTTGTTTCACTAAAATCAATTCGGTCTATCAAAAGTTATTGTAATTTTAATGACGAAGCGACTTAAGTACGAGAGAAAATTAAATAAGTAATAAGACTTTAATACATTCAAATGACATTATTAATCACTGTTTTGTACATCAGGTTCGACGAGAACGAAGTAGCGACTAAACAGTTTGTTTTATTAATAGAATAATTTAACTTATCTACCTTAAGCAAAAACTTGGTAGAGAAGCTATAAGATAAAGTCCAAAGTGCACTTCCGAAGCGTCGATTCGATGTCTCAATGGCGTACGTAGGGGTCAACAAACTCATTACTGACGTCTTGAAATACTTAACGAAGTGGAAGGTACTGATTAAAAGGAGACGACGAGACGTTAAGCTATGCAATAGCATTATTCATATCCCGCTAAACCGTAAGTAGACTCGCTACAAACGTGGAAACACTAATCTAATCTATTCTGTGTATCAGGAGTATTTATTAATATCATGGTATTTAAGACACTGTTTGTTTTTTTAACGCGTCAATACCTTAAAAATTATCTGAAAGTCAGGCATATGGACTGCCGAGAGAAATGAAAACGCAGAACAATGGAATAACTGTGTTCTTTTTTTAAATTCCGAAATCGGTTATAGTCTGAATTATTTAAATTTCATATTTTCTAATTTAAAATTATTAACACTGGTCTGGTTTTCATATCTATTGGTACTCGGAGCAATAATTATATACAGTTTTATATTGGTTATTAATTAACCAAAAATATGATGGCCTGTACAAGCTCGATACAAAATGTCAATATTACATGTACACAGGCCGCCATACTACGCGTCACTAGTCTGACGCAAGCGCAATGTCGCGAGCACGTCGAGATCATCGATAACGCGAAACTATAAGTTACCAAAAATATATATTTTTTATCATTTTTAGTAAACTCAAACATATTGCTATATATTTAACATATTTATTAAGTAAGATCACAGAGCGTTCAAAATCACACTATGACAGTTAGGAGTGGAACCATTAGTGTACGTCCAGAGTGGACGCTATAATCGAGCATCGAGCGTAGCGTCCCGTCCGGCGTTCGTTTCAAACGTATGCATTATTAATACGTGAGTGTCCTGAGTGGTGCGCAAGCGTCGCTCTTGGACGCTGGACGCTCCGCTGGACGCACCGTTGAACGCTTGTTAATTATTTTGACTTTCAAGGCCAGGATCCGATGTCTGATAATATATTTTATAGGCTTAATAACAGTTTTTTGATGTGTAGTTCGTAACTTCAGTTTAGTGTGTGTTTATCAGTGATTGTACACGGTTAGGATTGTTTTTTTTTCATGTTTAATTGAGTTAAATAACGATCTCTTTCAGGAATAACCGGGGAGGTGATTATAGACAGTAATGGAGATCGTGTTGCTTCGTATTCACTACTCGACATGAACCCGAATACGAGCAAATTCGAAGTAAGTGAATGATTGCATTATTATTTCGTTTATCCTGTCTAATAGAAGTAAATGACTGTCATTCATACATTTTTGTGTATACTGTTAAACGTAATAAGCTATTATGACTGTAGCGTTTTTTTAATATCGAGTTTGATTGCTTTAAGCACTTCATTTAATGAAAGCGATCGGGAAAATTTATACTAAGTTTTTAACTTGCTGAACGTTTTTTATACGTATTTCGTGTTATATATACATTCATAAAAATAAACATTGCCTTGATTTCTAAACTGTGAAAACAGAGGTCGACATTCGACCATAATTCATTGATTTTTTAAAGTTTGAATTTAATTAGGGTTCTTTGGTCAAAGGGTAATTATTTTTCACAGTTTAGAAATCAAGGCAATGTTTATTTTTATGAATGTATATATAACACGAAATACGTATAAAAAACGTTCAGCAAGTTAAAAACTTAGTATAAATTTTCCCGATCGCTTTCATTAAATGAAGTGCTTAAAGCAATCAAACTCGATATTAAAAAAACGCTACAGTCATAATAGCTTATTACGTTTAACAGTATACACAAAAATGTATGAATGACAGTCATTTACTTCTATTAGACAGGATAAACGAAATAATAATGCAATCATTCACTTACTTCGAATTTGCTCGTATTCGGGTTCATGTCGAGTAGTGAATACGAAGCAACACGATCTCCATTACTGTCTATA
This sequence comes from Antheraea pernyi, assembly GCA_015888305.1. Lineage (NCBI taxonomy): Eukaryota > Metazoa > Arthropoda > Insecta > Lepidoptera > Saturniidae > Antheraea > Antheraea pernyi. Next base: position 91,426 of record MU160226.1, read on the forward strand.
ATCACCTCCCCGGTTATTCCTGAAAGAGATCGTTATTTAACTCAATTAAACACGAAAAAAAAAACAATCCTAACCGTGTACAATCACTGATAAACACACACTAAACTGAAGTTACGAACTACACATCAAAAAACTGTTATTAAGCCTATAAAATATATTATCAGACATCGGATCCTGGCCTTGAAAGTCAAAATAATTAACAAGATTAACCGCTATTCTTTTAATTATAAAACATAACACTGCCTACTTACGAAATATTATAATGAAAAGAGTTAATATAAAGCGGTGCGTATAACGATAACTCGTTTCGAGTTATACGCGTGATATATAAAATAATATAAATTTTAACTAAACCGATTTCACCTTTCACCAGCTGTGGTGAATCTAGAAATGACGGACTGGTTACCAAACAGCCCAAATAAATACTGTTTTCTTTCGAACATATTTATTTGCCGACTGGTTATTCACGATTAGGCATGAAAACTATTTTATAACCAAATGAGTTAATGGCAACACTTTGTAAGTATACACTTGTATTCTGGGATTATATGTAAGTAAACTAATTACTACGATCATTCTGCGTACATTCACAGCTGTTTTATACGTAATTAATTTTGGATATAGGTGTTTTTAAGAGGCTCTTCTAACGTCGTACAACATTACGTTTCTTAATGTATAAATCAACATAATCTAAGATATATATATGTTAGATGTAATTACTTGTTAATGATGAAAAAGACAACAACAACAACGCCATTTATTTATTTAATCTTTATTGTGCACCCTTATACACACACTATAAAACATTTGAAGTTGTTAGTACAAAAGGTAGCTAAAAGCAATATCTTCTAGGTAACCCTTGAATGGATATGTTCAATGGAATAGTATGGGGGGTATTTAGAGTGTACAAGTAAAACAAAAACCGTGTAAATTAGCGGCACGTACCAGTGTACGTACTTCTACACTATACTTCTACACCATCGCAAAAAATATATCATCCTTTATGTTCCGCAAAATTAGAGACAGGCGAAATATATTTAGACGTCTTCGGTTAGTTTAGTGTAAGTAATAGTCATTTTAGTGTAATTAGTGGTAATGATTGAATGGTTTAACCAAGGCAATGTCAATCAGAACTCCGGCAAGAACTAACGGAAGGAAATGTCAGTTCGCACCCGGGCAAAAACTAACAAAGGTGAATGTCAATTCGCACCTCGATAAGAACTAACAAAAAGGAATGACAATTTGAGCCTCGGGAAGAACTAACAAAGAGGAATGCCAATTCGAACCTCGGTAAGAACTAACAAAGGGGAATATCAATTAGAACTGCGGTAAGAACTAACGGAAAGAAATGTCAGTTCGCACCCGGGCAAGAACTAACAAAGGAGAATGTCGATTCGCACCCCCATAAGAACTAACATAGAGGAATGATAATTCGAATCTCGGTAAGAACTAACAAAGGGAAATACAATTCGAATCCCGGCAAGAACTAACGAAGGGGAATATCGATTCGCATCCTGGCAAGAACTAACGAAGTGGAATGTTGATTCACACCTCGGTAATAACTAACAAAGGGGAATGTCTTTTCGAACCCCGGCAAGAACTAACGAAGGGGAAATTTGACTAAAAATAAATAATCCAGAATTCATAACAAAATTTACCTACATTTTTATGTTTGACCACGATCTCTATTGTTAAGTGTTATCTAATGTTAAGTGACCATGTGGCTTAAAATGGTAGCATGCTAAGCCTAGAAGCCTGGCTCTATACCAGGTGGGCATTAGAAACAACCCTACCACCATACTATGGATCTCACCACAATGTTATCATTGACCGAAACATTCCGTTCCTTGCAGCTATTCGAACCTACGTCACAGTGTCCAAACTACAAATCTAGCTACAAACAAACTATTATCGCTTGAAAACATACATTTAATATACGAATTTCGAGATTTCGAGGTTTTTGAAATTATGTCAACATAATTCTTCATTAATAAAAAGGAAATAGTAACCCAAATCGAGTATTTAGTAATTAGAATTGTTACCAAATTGAAACGAAAGAATAATAATATGCGAAATTTTTAATTTGTACGTAATAGGATGCAATAAAAAAATGTTTTGTGGCAATTAAATGCGCCTACTTATAATCTATTCTAATATTATAAAGAGGTAAAGTTTGTGAGTATGTGAAGTTCTAGAGGGTAATCTCAGGAACTACTGGTTCGATTTGAAAAATTATTTTAGTGTTATATAGCCCATTTATAGAGGAAGGTTAAAGGCTATATATACGCTAAGATCAATAGGAGCGGAGCACCAATGAAGAATGTTTCAAAATCGGGGTTTATTTTCCTCTTGAGAGCTTCCGCTGCGTATTAACGTTAGGTCAAAGTAACTATTTCACGCGTACGAAGTCGCGGACAGAGGTTAGGTGTCTATAAAATTACTGTGATTTCATAAACAGAATGAAATGAAAGTATATATATATAATCTCCATCCGGTGAAATGATTTTTTTTTTCACAGACTTTGGACTTCAAACAAGGCTATTTAAGAAAAATAGTTGATGGCCTCATGATTACCATAATTATAAATGATTCTCTGTCAACAAAAATAATAATATGAACATCACATAGTTAGTTATCCATTAACCCACTGGCTTATTTATTAATTACCTCGATCTCAAAATGGCGGATTATGTTTTTAAATGCATGGCCATATTTTTTAAGTTATATCGTTACATTACATAATTTAATATTGATCGAGTTTTTAAAATTTTGTAATAAATAACGTTTTTTTTAAACTTATTCTGCTAACAGTCTGTTGACCAGTACATCATAAGATCAACATATATGGTTTTGAACAGTCTAGGGTTTAATATCAGTAGATATTATCAAAGATAATCGCTTTTCGCGTCTGTCTGTTACCTTAGTTTCGCGTCTGTCTTTTCTCTTAGTTTCGCGTCTGTCTGTCTGTCTATTCCCTTAGTTTCGCATCTGTCTGTCTATTATTTATTTATTTACACATTATGCGTTAAATACGCAATGGCGGACTTAATACCGTAGGCATTCTCTGCCAGTCAATCATTAGGTGATGCAGAGATGAGAAATGTGACAGAGAGAGAGAGAGATATCAACACCAATATACTACATATATACTACACATATACAATACATACACATAACAACATCATACATAAATATCAATACAATAAATAAAAGTATGATAAGTCAACATCAATTACTAAATCCACCCTATAATCCGATATCAAAACACGCTTGAACTTAGTATGCAGCAAATCGGTAATGCGCTTTGTCACAGACTTTGTTGTAAAACCTAATACTACTATCTAAAAAACTGTTACTGGTCATACTGAGCCAGAAATATGGGATGTCCAATTTGTTACTGCTTTTAGTATTGAAAATATGAATGTCTTTTACTATTCCAAAAGTATATGTGTCCAAATCTTTTGGATACTCATAAGGCCATTTTAATTGTACTCGTACGTTAGTAACAAAATGATAGGACATACCTTGAAACGTTCTACTCCACATATTCCTTATAACAGCGGCTCCGTCTAATTGGCCTCTAGGATCGTCAGCTTGTCGGAGAGTATCATTTAAAGCTAGTGCGTAAAGAAGTACTGCATCGTAGAAAGCTGCTACGAAGGTTGATACCACTTCTCCTTTACCAAACGTGTAGTTGTATTTCGTCGCTGCCAACTCTTTAACCTGATAAATAACAGAGTAATTTTAAAACTACGATGCCTTAGATCTATGAACCGCAAATTGGTCCATATAGACCCCCAGGGGTATATGACGACTAGCAAAGGGGTCGATACTCGATATCAGTATAACAAAATTGGAGGTCTATGAAATGGAAATAAGGGTCAACAACAATTATATCATTTAAGCAGGTCGTGGATTTAATTTTAAATTTCCATGAATGAAACAATACATATACACATAGTATCTACTTATATAATGATTCTTTATAATATGTAGACATATTTATTTCCATAATGGTAAGACCATCTTTTCAAAACATATTTAAAGTTGTGAAATTGAATTGAAAAGACAATATCAGGTAAGCGGGTTACACAACCGAAAAACATGGCAAGTGGTTGTAGACATAAAAGTTTGGGAAACTATGACTTAGATGATAGAGTGTTCGGACACCGCGTAGATCGACGTCGATTCTAATCCTTGCACCTTTCGGTAAAGAAAGCATCGCGACGATACCATAGCATGGTCGTAGCGCTTTTTCCAAGTCCGCCTAGTTAGCATCCACCGTCAAATTGGAAATTCGTCGGCAAGAACCTGTTGGTGTATTCGGACAGCTGCACTTGAGAGACAGTCCTGCAAATTTAGCGTGCTTACCATCTTAGATCGCATAGTCATTTCACATCAGATGAGATTTGAAGAGGTCAAACGTTAAATAAAAGTGTGTGTGTACACCCGTTAGAAGTTATACT
>MU160227.1:8455-37328 GCA_015888305.1 Antheraea pernyi
AGGCCCTGAGAAGGCGCTTATGAACGTCAAAGCTACCACCGGTTCGGACAAACAACCCAGTCATCGAGACGAACCGGCAAGAAACGCGATCTGATTTATCTCTTTTATATATTTTTACAATAACATAAATAGTTACATGCGTTATTAGTGGATACACAGAGAGGGGCGTCATTTCACGTCCCAATCGTTCACATATTGATCCATCCTATGAGATGAAAACCCGCTTGAGTTCTTGAACTCACTCTATAACAATAACTTTAGTCGATATCAATGGGTTAGCTGAAAGAAAATGCCTTGTCAAGCTATTGACGGCCAAATAAAGTAAATTTTCAAAAAAAGTATTAACCGACTTCAATAAAAACCCATAAGGCACTAAAAAGCTGAAAATAAATAGTTTATCAAATTAACCAAATTAAATAAAACATATGAATATGTGTGCTACCTAGAGATGTACTGGAAGTCGGTACCAACCAAAATTTTTGTATTACAGAGACGCGAGAGTGGACTTAAACTTTGTACCTGTAGATGATATGATTTTCGGTTTGGTTGGCACCGACTTCCAATACATCTCTAGGTAGCACACATATCATATGTTTTATTTTTGATAAACTAGTTATTTTCCGCTTTTTAGTGCCTTATGGAGTTTTGATTGATATTGAAGTCGGTTAATACTTTTTTTTGAAAATTTACTTTATATAGTATCAACTTATTTATATTATTTATAATTACGAGTTTTTTTTAGATTGCAACTTGTTAATTCTTTTCGTTGGAAACATCGTTTGATATTAACATTTATACGATTTTAGCAACGAACTTTTGACAATAGACGATCTATCTATACTAATATTATAAAGAGTGGTAACAAAGAGGTATCATTGTTTGTGAGTTTGTGACGTTGTAAAGGGTAATCTCAGAAACTACTGATCCGATTTGAAAAAATATTTCAGTGTTATATAGCTCATTTATCGAGGAAGGTTATATGCCATATATCATTACGCTAAGACTAATAGGAGCGGAGCACCAATGAAGAATATTTTAAAATCTGGGTTTTTTTCCTCCTGAGAGCTTTCATTGCGTGTGAACGTTAGCCCAAAGTAACTATTCCACGCGAACGAAGTCGCGGGCAGAGGCTAGTATTCAATATAAAAAGACGATGTAGTCAGAGAGTTTTAAACTGTAATGACTTAACGAGGCATGCATAGAGACAAAAGCTTGTTTACTTTACTACATGCATAAATGTGATTTAATTAGAAATATAAACGAAAACTTATTTTTATTTATCTAAATTAAATAATTATAGTTTTTTTATAACATACCATTGTTGTACCGGTATCGGTAATTTTATAAATTCATTAAAAAACAGTAAAATAAAAAAGATAAATACTACATATTAATTAGGAAATATCTAAAGTTAGCTATTAACCGTATAATTTTATATAGCCTGATAGTTTAAATTCACCTTACACATTTTGGTGTCCCGGACAAATATTCAGATAGCCCGATTCTATAGCGAAAACTGTTTATAACTGGATTATTATATTATATGCGTCAGTTCTTTGATTTAAGAATCAAATAGTTATTGTAGGTATTTCTTAAATTTTGTCCCATTTCTCCTCCGGTAGTATCAGGACTAAAAATTACAATTTACGATTAAAAAATTCTAAAAATTAAAAGCGATGAAAATTTATTTCCAATACATCATTTCAAATTTTTATTGTGGCTTAGACAATAATCTCAGTTGATATTAAACGACGACGCGGCCCAATATGGTTACAGGTTGAGCACACAAAAAACAGGCTTAAACATAAGAAGGTTAATTAATCGAGTATTTATAGACAGTCATGAGTATGGTCGTAATCTGTCTGAGCATGCTGATGTCTATTATAAATTAGTAAATATCACAAAATATTTAAATTTCTCGTAATAAAATCGATCGTTATTATTTCGAACAATCGTGAATGCATATAATGTGACTGTACATTATAATCACAGATATAAGATTTATTATTATTTATTTATTGGTACGTTACAATATTGTTATTATTGACAATATTTATATATGTAAACTTATTACATTTGTTATTATTACATTATTCATGTACTATTTACATATAAGGGGAAAAAAGTGTGTGTGTACTTATGTACACGCGAATCTTTCGCCTTATTCTACGTTAGTAGAAAAAACGAAACTAACAATAGAAACCGTAAAACTGTGGCTCCGAAGACCAGCACGCGTGGTGCGGTTATGAAAAGGAGAGGAAGGGATTAAGTTGAATAACTCTTCAGAACACTCGCCATGATACAGACGGAAGAATATGCTCAGTGAGGCGATATTTCTGCGCAACTAAAGCGGCAATGTGAAGTAACGGTGCTTGCTTTTTTTTTCGAACTGACTAGGTACGCTATTGGCGTATCAAGGTCTTAACAGCTTCACCGGACTACAAAACGGTGCTTACGTTGTTGCGTTTCGTTCGGTCAGTGAGAGCGCCGGAGGCCCAACTCCCCTCCCCCTATCCCTTCCCCCTAACACAGGCTGACAACGAAATTGCAACTCCCCTGGTATTTTGCTAGTGTCTATGGACGCCGGTGATCACTTAACATCAGGTGACCTACCTGATCGTTTGCCTCCTGTGATATATAAAAAAACTATACATTGAGTGATGCGAAATTGCTTAGTGTTAATAGAGGGAAGGAAAATGTATGAACAGAAATTTCATCAAAAGTTCTTACTTTATCGAAAAACGCTTTATCTACCATTCAAGTACAATATTCGAAAGGCAACAACTATTTCCTTTATGTTTGTGTATAGCTGAAAATAAGTACAAGATCGATTTGTGCAAGATTTAAATATTCTTTGTCGCTTCTAATGTATTTCCATTACATTTGAACATAAAAATATATGTAGAGCATTACTCGGACAGTGAATCCAGGCTTTTATCATTTTTATTTCATTGCGACTGGCTTCACAAACTGGTACGAGGGCTACTACCGTATTAATGATACGGAATCCCCGATGTGTATAATCAAAAATTCATAAAACGTTACCCATAACCTCAAATTGTTATAACTGAGGGGATTGTAATGAATTAACAATGAAAATAACGAGTGTCTACAGGTCCCAGTTTCTATTTAAAAGGATGTGTAACTTTTGTAAGGTGATAGTTTACGATACTACCATATTATAGGTGAAAAGTGATCCTGTGGTGTAACGCTAAATTAGTCACGATTTGTTGTAGTAAGCAACTACAAAATGATTGAGAAAAGTGGCTAAATGTTGTTGACTTATTATACTTCTATTTATTGTATTGATATTTTATTTATATATTGTTATATTAAATAGGTTAAACATAATTTTATAAAAACCTCACCTTTTACACCTACCAACATTTATCTCTGCATCACCTAATGGTTGACTGGTAGAGAATGCCTTCGGCATTAAGTCCGTCATTGCGTAAATACGCATAATGTGTAAATAAATAAATTGGCATAAGAAAACATTCCTTGAAATCCCTACAATGAGCTTGATCATTCAGTAAAAGAAAACATCATTATGGAGTTATTGTTGTTAATTCTTTTATTAGGTTAGCTTTTGTTCTAAGGCTGCCTGCTTAGCTACCATATTCGAGTTCAAAAGCTGGTGTCAAGCAAGCAAGCGTGTGAGAGTCAATTCCCCCTAGTAACAGCATTTTCATCAACTTGAGCCAGATCGTCAATTAACAGTTGAAATGCTACACATGGTGGAACGTGTTGAAATTCTATATATACACAACAGAAAAACATTCTAGGGTACAGTGGTGAAATGGTATACACAACAGAAAAACATTCTAGGGTACAACAATTATTCTACAGATTTGTTAGTGTGGAATATAGTCTTGGAATCAAAAAAAGCTAGACAGATGTTAGATTTTGTATTGGTGTTTATAGGTCTGCATGACGAGAACGACTTTCATTAGATCTTCATCTATCAGTTGTCGAAACTGTTGCTTTTGACTTGTAGTACAATTATCGTTGTTTTATTATTATAAGAAAAAACTTACCCATCAAGAAAGTTATTTTTCTCCGCGCCGTTTTTTTCAAGTTCTCCGATTTTAGCCTCAGTTTTGCGAAAATGTGAAAAGGTATATTCATTAAACATAATGTGATATGTTGCCATGCCTCATCTTTCATGTTCATATTAGATTTAGCGTTCTTATTTAGAACTACCTGTGCTCGCGACTTCTTCCGCGTGGAACCGTACTTACCTACTTTTTTATTTACATTTATTTCCTTATCTACATTTCTCTCGTACTTTTGTAGGTGGTACAGCCTCGCTGAAGCTATTACTGGTTTCAGCATGAATGGGTCGGCTCGACCGGGGTAGTACCACGCGACCCACAGAAACACCTACGTGAAGTAACAGTGCTTGCATTGTTTCGTCCGTCCCCCTATCCCTTCCCCCTAACACAGGCTGGCAACGAACTTGCGACTCCCCTGGTGTTGCTAGTGTCTATGGACGTCGGTGATCACCTAACATCAGGTGACCCACCTGATCGTTTGCCTCCTGTGATATATAAAAAAAACGATACATTGAGTGATGCGAAATTGCTTAGTGTTAATAGAGGGAAGGAAAATGTATGAACAGAAATTTCATCAAAAGTTCTTACTTTATCGAAAAACGCTTTATCTACCATTCAAGTACAATATTCGAAAGGCAACAACTATTTCCTTTATGTTTGTGTATAGCTGAAAATAAGTACAAGATATGGCTGATTTGGTACTGGGTCATACATATATTAGTTATATACATATGTTTGTGAAATGGAAACTAAAATATGGTTGTATTAAGCGCCAAAAAGTGCTCAGAATGGAACGAAACCGGATTCATGCGATACAGAAAAAAATGCTGCTTTCCTATATACGATTATGTGCGTATATATTCTGCATCAAATGAAACTGGTTTTGTCCTATTCTGAACACTTTTTTGAATATACATTCCCATATAACACGTAACTCAACCACATAAAACAAATAGCTTTTAATGACGAAGTTTTGTTTAGCGCCATCTATGAGTTATATCATGAAAAACAAAATCTTGAGTCTCTTTGAAAGTAGTTGATAGTTAAAATTGAGCACTGTACAGATAGATGGCGCGCTATTTATTTTATTGTATAATATAGTTTCTTTGTTTTCTATAATACTGTTACTACTATACTACTACGGTACTATACGGTACTATAATACTATAATACTGTTGTAATACATACAACAGTAAAACTAACTCCACAATTGGATGTTTGCGATTGAAATTGTTATGTTCCAGTGGCTTTGCGCAGTTAAGAACCAATCTCTTTTCTAGGCTTATTTACCGCCATCTACATCTGTTCGTACTTAACACTACAGCCGTAATATATAGTAGTAAAGTAAAGCAATTATTTTAAAAAAATGCCACATTCCTCATAACATAAGGCTATATATGTACATATATATTAAGCTAATAAATAGTATATACTAGGTCGACCGACGTAAATAGGTACTTTCTGCTATCTTGATTTTAAAAAGTTTTTGACAAAATAATTATTATATACAATGCAACCTTAATATAACGAACCTCATATAACGACTTCCTCGATTTAACAAATTTTTCGTAATCCCTTTGAATTGTTCATAAAAGTTACAGTAGATAATACCTTTATATTACGATTTTTTTTACGAATAACTTCTTAATAACTACTTTTCAATTATAAAAAAAAGTGTAAATACCTCTAATTAACGAATTTTGTCAACTCAAAACCTATATGTAACATTTTATTTTGACTTTGATTATTCATCTAAGGGAAAAAATATATTACCTGCCTAATTGTTTTTAAATAGAAAATACATAGAGTAATTTGATAAAAATGTGTTATCATTTATAAGCAGAAGTTGTTCGCTATAACAAGATGAGTACGTAATGTTGAGGTGAATAAAACTATGTATTTCTTTACCTCTTTATAACAAATTTTAGACCGACCTTACCTCAATTAAGAAACCTCAGTATAGCGAATTTCTTGATATATCGAATATTTACGAGTTACCGTCGGATTTGTTATATCGAGGACGCACTGTATTAACAAAATTATAACAAAATATTTAAAAGTATTTAATAGTAAAATTTACAAATTTACAAAATTTGTAATAGTTTTTGGGAATAAACTACAGATACTATTTATTGATTTAAATAGCGCACCACATAATTATAACATATTTATTTTTCGGTAAATGATATAGATATAACTAACGCTACATGTCTCCTTGTGTCACGCAGGCAAATAACATGTTGTATTAATAAAGTAAATTTTCAAAAAAAAGTATTAACCGACTTCAATATCAATCAAAAACCAATAAGACACTAAAAAGCGGAAAATAAATAGTTTATCAAATTAACCAAATTAAATAAAACATATGAATATGTGTGCTACCTAGAGATGTACTGGAAGTCGGTAAATAGAAAATACATAGAGTAATTTGATAAAAATGTGTTATCATTTATAAGCAGAAGTTGTTCGCTATAACAAGATGAGTACGTAATGTTGAGGTGAATAAAACTATGTATTTCTTTACCTCTTTATAACAAATTTTAGACCGACCTTACCTCAATTAAGAAACCTCAGTATAGCGAATTTCTTGATATATCGAATATTTACGAGTTACCGTCGGATTTGTTATATCGAGGACGCACTGTATTAACAAAATTATAACAAAATATTTAAAAGTATTTAATAGTAAAATTTACAAATTTACAAAATTTGTAATAGTTTTTGGGAATAAACTACAGATACTATTTATTGATTTAAATAGCGCACCACATAATTATAACATATTTATTTTTCGGTAAATGATATAGATATAACTAACGCTAGATGTCTCCTTGTGTCACGCAGGCAAATAACATGTTGTATTAAAAAGAACCAGCATAACCTAAATTTGACTTGCCACGTTGACTAATGTAAAGCTTACGTGTTGTATAATATTTGTTGTTATTTTGTATTGTATTGTCATCATTAAGTTTGATATATATGTGCATGTATTGTTATACTAACGAAACGTAATAAGGAACGTCGTTCTAATCACCTCATTAAATTTTTTTACATTTTTTTATTGTAGCACGGCTAAATGATTGCACTATGCCTAATGGTAATAAGCGCAGTACAATCCAAAAATAATGGCGACCATCGAGAGAGAAACTATCTGACGCCGGTCGCCGCTGTCATGCCATGTCATGTCATGCTGAAAGCTGGATATGCACAGGCTGATCTCGAAACGCGATGCGTAGAAGCGAATTACTATGACGGGCTTTTTCGCATTATACATTCAGGTTGCGACCCAGTCGGACTGTAAAACCCTACCACCCCGCTTTCGCCATTGCTTTGTTCGTTATTCAGCAGGGTGCACCACGTGCAGGTGAGGTTGGCTTGGGTGTCTCAAGTCTTATGATGTTATTCGACACCCCTTACACCCCCAATATATTCGCTAACTTTTACCGTTCAGTAATGGTATAAGATCAACAGTTAACTACGTTGAGGATTAAAGGGAAGAATTAAGCATTTATACATAATAATTCAATTACTACCTATAGTTAAAGCTATTTTGCGCACACCATTATCTCGTTCTAATAATATCAACCGACCTAAAACTTACGCAGTATTCAAGAAACAAATGCAAGTAGGTATATAAGAGAATAATATTTTTAATATCATTCGAAAGTTCTGTTTATACAGGCTGTGGTTTTCGTTTATAGGTAAGAAGGGCATCGATTTGACAATAAAAAGGCATATAAGTAGACACATATTTTTTAGCCGAGTCCCTGCAAGCGGCACGCACAAATAATAAGAAATATTAGGAATCACGCGATCGCGATTCTGTTTCCTGGTTACGATAATAACAATATTTCACTAAAAAGGGTCATGAGACATGATGTTCAAGGATTTCTTGTAAACAATACTTAGTTCTAACTTTTTATTATCAAGGAATTCTATTATTTAATATGCTTATTAAAGCTGAAGAATAGAATAAATTTGAATATCTAAAGTTTTTTGGATAGAATGCTAATGGGACTTGTTTTTTGAAAGTGTTAATCTTTGGACCTACCTGTCAAACTTGAAAAATTATTTTTGCATTTTATAGTCTACTAGCTGCCTGTATTGACTACGCTATTGACCCTGCAGGGTCTTCACAGCTTCACCGGACTCGGCATTTTATAGTCTACTAGCTGCCTGTATCGGTTACTCAACAGTGTACTAACAAAGAGAATAATTCTAAATATTTACTTCATAGTACGACCTTTTAATTAAATAAAAATGTAACTAAATAATTGAACATTAATATCTCAGCTTTGTCAATATTTTTGAAGATCTCTCTACTAAATTATCTTATAGGCATCACTTTACGCTACAGCCCGTATGAGTGGAGCAATTACGAAATTTAAGTCAGGAATTACCTTTATTTTATATTGTAGCACGGCAAAGTGACTGCACTGTGCCTGATGGTAAGCACAGTACAATCCAAAAACAATGACAACCACCGAGTGACACACTATTCATCGCCGGTCGCCGCTGCCATGCCGGCCTGCGAAAAGTCTGGATATGCACAGGCTGATCCCGAAACGCGACCCGCAGAAGCGAATCACTATGACGGGCTTTTTCACCATATAAATGGTGGTTGCGACCCAATCAAGCTATAAAACCCTACCACCCCGCTTTCGCCATTGCCTCGTTCGTTATTCAGCAGGGTGCACCACGTGCAGGTGAGGTTTGCTTGGATGTGTCAAGTTTTAGATGTTATTCGACACCCCTTACAAGAACGACGTAATAATATGGGCAGGACACATGGCGAACGCGAGGTATCAGGGACTGAGAGTAAAATAAACATGGGTAAAACCGTGAGTTATTGTTAGTGTGTTATACAATTTGGAGAGCTGTGGGGGAGTGCAAAAAATTTGCAACTCATCGCCTACCTCTTAGTGTAATCAAATAATCAACGGTATGTTTGCAACAATTCCAACAGATGGCGCCTAAAGGATTTTAGTATTAAATAAGTAATCTTATGTAGACAAGTTGAAAAATTCTAAACTACCATAACAAATTCTAGTTACGTCAACGTATAAAAAACAGACATATTGCACGTTAAAATTTCGCATTACTGTTGCTAGTATTCGAAATATTGCATCAGCGAAAACCAATAACAATAGCAGATGATTCATGTTTTCTTTACAATCATCTGTATTCTAATAAATTTCATTTCAAAAACTCCCGTCACTTAAATCTAAAGCAACTATAATGTAGTTATCAGAAAAAAAACCCGAGGTAGGATTAGGCCACATCTATTTCCGCTCCTCCATAGGGATTAAGAAGTAATAATAAAATTACAATTAAAAAAATAAAACTACCAGCATTTAGTCCAACCAACACAGGTAGTTATTTCAAAAACATTTTATTACCTATAATTATGTAATTGAATTTTTTAAATTATCTATTTACCTAATTATTAAATGTAACAATCACATTGTTATCATTTTTTAAATATTTATTTATGGGTCTTGTCGTTAAAGCTTACAGACATCTTAGCTAAAGCATTTGGATATCTGAATACATCGTAGTACATACATTATATACTGTACTTACAATTTGATGCACCGAGCCATGACATTACGGCGGGTTTTTTTACTTGTATGGTATGGTGTGGTCCTTGTGATCCAATCGCATCTGACACTCACAAAAAATGTTAATTATGTTTTTTATTTGTTTCAGGTAATTATATAATCTGCGAATGTGTGGTACATAAATACAAGAGTGCTGTCTAACTTGTTTTTTTTTTGGTTCGGCTCATCTTAAGTTTTTATGTGAAATGTTAATGTAATAAGTAATAGTTAATGTAGTATATTATGTATTATTATGACCTTTTGGACTGATTACTAAAGCTAATGTGTTGTATTGATAACGTTTATCTTTAGTAATGGTTGATAGTTAGTTATCTATAGTTATGTATACTTATATATTAATAAGTACTTTGGAATTAATTAGGTTGATACCTGAATAGATAAAAATCTTACAAGTGAACAGCAAAAGTATGTAATAATTGAGTGGCAATCCACGAAGCGGACACTTTTTTTTTACAAATTGTAGCATCGAATATGCTCTGGTAACTCTATCGTTATGTATAGGAAAGATAAGGACGAAGCTAACAGCGTTTCCTATAGGAACCAAGTAAAAGGATAAAAGTTCACCCCAACGGGAATTGCCTGGCGGAGGATGCGCGCGCACAATTTTCAGGGCGCAAGACACTTTCCAATAGCTACGAACATTTAGATACGCCGTGCTTTAAGATAAATTTGTTCGTTATTTCACTCCTTGGAACGGAGAATAATCGTTCTACTTGAGAAAAATCGTATGTTTGAAAAAGAATTTACGAATAATTTATAAACACTTGTCAGTCGTACATTAGTGACGCTATAAACAGTTCCGTCTTGATTTATTTAGACGATTCCCAACTCAAAAACTACTTTCTATTCTTTTTAATCAAATGAAGTAAAATATGAAAGTTATAAAAGGGCCTACGCAGTGTCATATCTAGTAATTTTGTTAGTCTTCACGCACTTCAGTCGCCGATAGAGGCCGCACGTATGACGGCACTTCAGGGTTTGCCGGCGTCCATTGCGCACTCCTTGTTTTCGACTTTCAATATTTCAAGATAGTATATCTTTACTCCAATTAACATTAACGTTCTAAAACAAGTGATTCCTAATCGTCTATATAAGGTAAGTGCTCAGATAAATCAAAAACAATATAGCACCGGCAAGGCTTCTCATGATGGCACTTCGAACATTCTAGTTCGACCCTATAATTTCACTCGACATCGCCGAGTAAATAGTAGTTACTGGACACACGACGTACTTACGTACGAAATATTGATCGTATATGTATCTTTAGATATTGTTGTGTTTCTTTTTATACGCCTTCTGACTTGACACTCCCATAAAATATTGTCAGCACCAGTAGCGACACAATCGAATTATCGTGAATAACAAAGTGTGTATTCACGTAACATTTTTATTAGATCTATTCACACACACGAACATTTATTCAAATGTTAAGATACGATCAAATAATATCTATTTACTTCGTCAAAATTACACAGTTATTCAGTGTCTATTCGTCTCTGTATTCCGTTATAGGATAAAGGTTATTCGACGTCATAGATATTATTAAGCCAATTATTGATTTCCTGACTCAATTATTATTACTGTGAGATAAGATATTAACTTCAATTAACATGATTGATTATGAAGGTTGTTTGATTAGTTGTTTATTGGAAATATTTTGTTGCGTAAATAATGAAAATATGGAAATTTGAGATTACACATAGGACAAAATATAAGGCAAAATGTTTAGCAATAAATAATTTGGGTTAAATCACAGATTTTATATATAAAATGAAAATACAGTTCCTTTGAGGCATAATCATGTCAAAACTACTGAACGCATAAGGCTATGACCATTCGATACGGATTTTTCATAGAAGGTTCTAGGCAACTTATCTTTTGGATTTGACGATCCCTTTGTCATATTTTTAATTTAAGTTTCATTTAATGTTCAACGGATGGGCAGTATCAGCCAGTTAAAGAGTAACTGGAACTGTAAGAGTAAGAGAGAAGAGTAAGAGTAACTGGAAGTCAAGTTATTCATTAATGGAAGATTCTAGCATATGAAAAGTATTTTCAATGTAGGAGTGTGATAAAAACGTAATTTCTTAAAAATATTGTGATATCAACTGAAAGTCGCTAGCTTGTAAATTTGGGTATGAGTCAGTCGGTCGATGTCGTCTTGGACTAATTAAACTGAATCATTTAAATAATCACTCGTTTTATTAACACTCATGGTAAATATATACTATTTCTTTGCATATATGTTAATATATACATTTAATTAAAACCATATTTTGGAAAACATGATATTTAAATTAATTCTTATAAGTATGGTATTACATGAGATGTAATTGAAATAAATTTTGAATTTATTTATCAGAATCTCTTAATAATGAGATAGATACTTATATAAGAATTCAATTATACTTATTTACCTGTATATTGGAGAGAATTCAATGTTTTACTTTACTATTTGTGGAAAATTGTAGTACAATTCTCTAACCTACTTTTACGTTTTAAGTCCATTGTAGTACTTGCGATATTTTTTTCTACATTTATGAGATTAGATCCATATATTCACAAATGTTATTCTATTGATAACTACGGTTATTAAAATAATGCATATAAAATATTCGGCGAATATTGTTGACGTAAAACATAGACGTAAGTTAGGGAATTGCGTTATAATTTTCCATGTACAGCTATGAACATACAAAAAATTTAATTCTTATATAATTACTGTCGTTGTTTTGATCTATAGTAGAAAATCCTTTGTATAGAAAACATACGAGGCCGGGGCCTAGAGGTCTATGCATCTAAGGGGGCTACGTAAAGTTAAATAAAATGCAATAAAACATACATTAAGAAATAAAAATATGTGACAAAAGTAAGTTAGCAATTCGATTGTTTAAATATCTTATCCTCAAAGGATCCGTTTTTAAAACTACTTAAGTATAAATGTAGGTAATGAAATAAAAACTCAGTTCCATTCGGATTAAGATTTGTTTTTAATTCTTTAATTTATATCAGATGTAACGTATTGAAACGAAATATTCTTTAGTACATTTACTTAAAGAAATAATATTAAAATATTTTTCTGTTTAGGTTAAATCGTTAATACATTATTCACTGGCGTGATAATTAAGTTCTTACTTTGTCACGGGAAGAGACAAAAGCTGAGTTTTTTTTAAATGTCATAGCTGGCAAACGAACATGTGGGTCACCTGCTGTTAAGTGATCACCACCGTCCATGGACACTAACAACACCAGAGGAGTCGCAAGTGCGTTGCCACTCTTTGGGGGGAAGCTTTAGAGGAGGGAGAGGGAGAGGAGAGGAGAGAGGAGAGGGGAGGGGAGATGGGTCTCCGGCGCTCTCACTGACCGAACGAAACGCAACAATGCAAGCACTGTTACTGCACATCGGTTTTCTATGAAAGGGTGGTACTACCCCGGACGAGCCGACCCATTCATGCTGAAACCAGTAATAGTTTCAGCGTTGTTCTACCACCATTAAAAACATGAATATTACGGTTTTTTTGTTATAATCCTTATGTTTGTGTATTTACTGTTTTAAATACGTATCTTTATCAGTAAATGGGATCTTTATAGTTCATTTTACCATGGCCTTATTATAATCTTAGAAATTAATCTTCATTAGGCAAGTATGTTGTTAGAAATGTTAACAATTGTAGAGTTTAGATTAAACTCGCTTTTTAGACGTACCATAGATATAAATATAAATACTCTTTCAAATAAAACGGCTTCAATATTCTACAAACATTTTAATTTAGTAAACATTCCTATTTTTAATGTTGACATTAATAAACAGCCGCTTCTTAATCAGTCTGCAGTATAATTAATGATTTAAGGGCCCATCTATAAAATCCATATTTTATGACTGGAGTTTCTGACGGTTGTGATAATACCAATGAATTCCGCGACTTATTTATTTTGGCCAGATAGTTATGAAAACCAAACATTAATTCCGATCTTTTATTTGAGTTTGTAAAAATACAAATCGAATTTGAATGAGTGCCCAAGAATGATAAAACCGTAAAAAACAAGCTGTAAATATCTAATTGGCAAAGAACTAAAACAATAAAGATTTTTTCTAATTCATTCCGGCTTTGACGTCAATAACTTTACTGTACTTATGTAGAGGTTGAAAGAACACTTTAATAACTAACTCGCGTCAGTGTTTTTAATACAATCTTATTATTATCTGATACATATTCATGAACTACACAATTGCCAATTAATTAAAACATAACTTTTAACAAATACATTAGAAGCTATAAAGTACTAAATATTCGACTGAGATACATAATATTTATACTATTTTTAGTGAACTAATACTGAACATTTTAAAAATCTAAGCATCTTAAGGCTAATGTATATTAGTAAAATTATCCGTATTCATAATTATTATTTAGTTTTTATTGTACTTTATCACAGAGACAATAATCTATTGCTCGTAGAATGAATAAGCGTACAATGACGCATTTCACCTCGAATCGTACCAAAAATTTCCCACGAACTGTCTTATACTCGTATTTGCGTAGCTCTCTGTAATATAACGAAGCGTATATTTATATGGCTCCGAGAAAGCCGTGTTCCGACAAAATGGCAACTTGCCATTTTATATAATGTTTTTATTCTAGTTATTACGGAGGGTAGCTACCCTATTCTTTGTGGGAAGAACTCAAGGGGTTGCGGTTTGTTCTGAGGTGGCGGTGTGGGTGGTATGTCGTGCTGGGGCTTCAGTAGTAGCGGGTTAGCTGTATCTTGTGCTGTGCCGTCCATTTTCTTTTGACCTCCTGGTGGTGTTAGGTGTAGTTGTGGTAATTGACCTCTGGGGAACATTGGAGGTTTTTCCGATTTCGGTTGCATGTTATCTGTAAGATAACAAAGAAGTTTGTATTTAAAAAATTAAAATAAATAACAAACTTAATTTAGCTGTAAATAATGACAACAAATACTTGAGATGAAATATACCTATTTACAGGCTTAAAATACATTCATTGATCCGCTCCTTATAAATTACGTATTTGACAAGAGCAAAAAGCAATATTATAAATAGTTAGATATTGGTTTTATTGCCGCTGGTTTAACGGCTTGGATATAACTGGTACGCAGTCTGAATTTTTTATTATTAAACAATTATTTGTCCATATTTGCTATCGCTTAGCTCTTAAGAAACATGTAGCGGGAAAGGTATACCGGTTAAGCCAAATATAAATTTGTTTTAACTATTTCATAATAAATGTAAGCCTGAATGAGTATTTCAAAATATTTTAAATCATTTCAAAGATAAGATAACAGTGTATACATAATGTTTTCCGGCTCAAGTAAAGGCAAGAATCAAAATAAATATTACTAATAAATAAAATACACCACTTACTTTGTACACTCAAATTAATATTTTCCAATCTATACACAATGTTATTATTGTCGTTCACAAACATGAATACGTCAAATATTTGAGTTTTATATATATAAATATATTATCAAAATTATTTTAATTTATTTACATGAAGTTAGCACGAATGTTTGATAGGAACTGTGAGCTCTTTAGATCGCCGGCTCAGTTTTATATCGACACTGAGTCATTTGGCAAGAGAAATTCTGTATCTGCGTCCACGTCACTTGGTTTCTGACGTTATATGTTATGACGCCAGCTAGTTATCCTCAACGTTTTCAACGTGCTTTATAATAATAATAATAATTCTGCGATAGTATGTATTTACGTTCATATTTATAGGCTTACGATCATGTATGTTTATATTTCTATTAATGTTTACAATATTGGAACGAATTTTTTCCTCAATATATTAGTTGATATGTTTTCAGAAATTATTTTGTTTTATTTGATATTATGATAAAGACTTATTCTGTTTTTATTAATTTTAAAAATGTTATTAAAAATATACATTCCCGACATCTTGTAAAACTGAAAGTTACCATAATAACCTAAATAAAATAAATAATATATATTTTAATAGAAACATAATGGTGTATTGAAAATTCTCCAAAAAGTAACAGCCAAAAAGAGTTTTTCTATTGTGACAATTTAACACCTCGTTCAAGGAAAGACTAATCAGTTTGTTTAATCTAGTGTAATCCTGGATATGATTACATTAATGAATTAGTTATTTTATTTCGTT
Source organism: Antheraea pernyi (assembly GCA_015888305.1). Classification (NCBI taxonomy): domain Eukaryota; kingdom Metazoa; phylum Arthropoda; class Insecta; order Lepidoptera; family Saturniidae; genus Antheraea; species Antheraea pernyi. Next base: position 24,278 of record MU160227.1, read on the forward strand.
ATTTTTCAATATTGTGAAGATTATTTTATATTTGTATTTCAGTTATAGCAGAATTGTATTAGTTCGATTACTTCCTGTTTCGGTTCTTGCTTTTTGAGGTATTTTAAGGAGACCTGGATACTTTATAATAAAGTCCTGGTTTTTTAAAGCGTCCTGGTACGTTCCTGTGTAAAATTCGTGTATTGCCTGGGTGTTACGTGTACATGTTACTTCATTTTCATTTAATTACATTTTTGTAGCGCATTAATAGGTAGGTACATATACTGCTTTTATACTTCGTCCACTTTTTAAACCGCACGGATATCATGTTTTTCATCATTTTTGAGATGCCAACCTTAGTCATAAATCTATATTAGGTGGCCGCCCCCGCAATATACTACTCTTCGAAGTTATGGTAGCTCTTTTCCAAATTAGATATCCATTAGAATACCTATCAGTCTTAAAATCATAACTTGAAGTCGTGCAACTCCAGTATATAATAATATCGTTCATAGCAACATCAAACCTTGAATATAGGTTTGTACAATTAATCGATTATCTAAATCCTAAGTATAGATAGTTCTAATCTTTTAAACAGATATACACTAGTTCTTACATAGTAATTTAATAAGGATTCACGTTTTCCATTTATTTTAATCGAGTTCTTGCGAATGTGCTGCAAGTTTTGGCGAAGAAAAACATCGTATTGTAAACCTTAGAACGGTGGTAGGGTTTTCTTTAAACTCGCCTGGGTAGCTACCATCCTCGAACTGTCGCCAAGTCTGGTGTTCCGGCAGCTGCACTTGATAGTCAGTTTTTTTATTTGGACAACGAAACTGTGTTTCAAATGAAATCAAAAATACTTTATTCAGTTTAGGCCCTAATAAGGCACTTATGAACGTCAAAACTACCACCTGTGCGGAAAATAACCCTGTCATCGAGCAGAACCGGCAAGAAACTCGATCGGGTACATCTTTTTAACATATATATATACATATATTTCGAATACGTTATAATACCGTTTTAGTGGATGCACATAGAGGAGTCAATTACGGATATCACCATCGTTCACATATTGATCTACTCTATAATAGCCATTTAACACCGAAACCCGCTTGACGTGGCGCTTAAACTTACAGTCCAGCAAATCGGTAAAATGCTTTGTGACTTTATTGTAAAACCTAACACTATTACCTAAAAACTATTACTGGTTTTGCTATGTCTGAAACATGGGACGACCAGTTTAATCTTATAACCAATATCGTCATTTAAAGTCATGGGAGGTTGTGATAGATGTGACTGGGATTGTATAAAAAACATACGATAATTATAACGACTTGCATATTCATTGTTTGTACAAGAAACATTGTCGTGGATTTAAAACAAATTCTAGACTAATACATGTTAGTTACGTTTATTATTTTGGGTATACAATGCTATTTTTTTTTTTTAACTTTATTTTTGGCAATCAATCTTTTAGATTATTACTGCCATTGTCAAGTAGTTAATAGTATTACAAGTTCATCTTCCATTCCATTTTGGCAACCATGTTCTAGTAGACCATCACTGCCATTGTCAAGTGAGTATCGATATTACAAGTTTCCTGATATAATTTCAATGAACTAACAAGATGGTGGTCATCTTGTTAGAACTTTCCATGGAGTTTTTGTGGCATCTCAGAATTCATGGTCCGTGGTATTATTTTCTATTCACTTCACTTATGCACAATAAACAAACTATATTACATAAAACACCACCAATTTTACACAATATAGAGTCAAGTAACACAAGATTATGAATAAAAAATAAAATCCACTACATGACAGACCAAGATCCCGCCAAAAACTCCAACAATGCTATTGTACTCATACAAGGTTTGGTCATTCTTAGATAAGAATTATTTATGGTCGGTGTGCAGACATGCTATTTGTCACGTTATGTGTTATGTTAGTGTACATTTTAGGGAAGACAATAGTGACATCTGTATAACACCTAAATTAAATCAGTAAAAAAAACAGAAATGACAAAAAATAATAGAATTATACAATTTTACAAAGTAGACTATAATAGAAGCAATATTCTTACTGAAATGGTGTTAAATAATAGCCGTTTAAAATATTACATATTTTTTAAATTGTTTACATCTAAATGTTGAGTTTAGTCGCTGCAGTCGAAATCCGCTATGAAGATTATCAAGCGTTCGTAATTTTCATCGTTCATATGAACATATTTTGTTAACCTTGCCTTGATGAAAACCTTAAAGTACGAAACAAACCATAATTGTATACAGCCTTGAATACAAATTACATAATATCTATGTTATAATCTACAGAGGAATAAATAAAAATATACTTAGGTCACCTTTAAGACAACACATAAAGGGGAGGGCAAGGGAACGTAAAAGCGTAATCGAGGTGAAGGTCCGGCCCTCCCATTGCTGACAGCACTTAAGGAGTACCATAACGTCTGCCGAGTCATTTCCTCTACAATAAAATTCAAACAAATCCACAGTGTGATTGTAGTTGATGTTTCAGGAATGTATACACCTATATAACGTTTATATAAATTTGAGTTAATAAATTGTTGTAGGATTTACTTTATGTAATAAAATATATATTTAGATTCAAATAACTATTACGATAGCAGGAACTAATATAACACTTTTATAATGAGAACGGTTGTTTATTCGTCTTAAAATAAGTGGGTGGTAAATTAGTTTGACGCGAAACTGGTATACAAAAATAGTTAACAGAGAATTCAGTTAATCCAAGGTCATTTTTTTGTTATCATTATTTTTATTAAAATCGTAATTTAGTGGGCAAATATATAAAAGAACAGTGTATGTATCAGTGTGTACACGCGGAAAAAGTAAAACTTCTTTGGCTTATATGTATTCAATTATACCAAGTGAAAGGTTAAACACTCGCAGTATTCTAGGGTATAATACTTCATGGTCACATTTAGCAGATATATACTATATAAATATAAATAATATCAAAACAAATATTAATAAATAAGAAAGAGAACCTAAGTTAAAGTTTGTTCTAAGACTTTCAAAAGTATAAACAACACCCTTTCAAGTGAAAGTGAAATCATTCGCCGGTCATTGATACTGTGCTTTAACATATTGTGTATAATTTTTGAATTTTTATAGATAATTAGCTTTTGTTTTGTTCATACCGTTCCCACGTTCCCTTTCAAGTGAAAGTGAAATCATTCGCCGGTCATTGATACTGTGCTTTAAGATATTGTGTATAATTTTGTATTTTTATAGATAATTAGGTGAAACATATAGCACCTATTTTTTTTATTGATTTAGGACGAGAATCGAGTGCAGACTATATTCCATAAATATTGCTACTGTCTAAACTTTCAGCTTCTATCGTATATGAGAATGTTCATATACTATATATTATACGAAGTCCCGTGGTATAAACATTCAACTATCCATTTAGGTACTCATTTTGGTATACTGTTAGGCCCATACAGACACATATACATAATTACCTACCTACACATACATACCTACCTCACGTTTAACACGTGACGCGTAAAGTATAAAACATTTTTTTCCCTACCGTGCCTTAATAAGTTTTACATCAATAAAAAAAATGGATTTTGATGATATCTGACAAAGAAGACAAAAGTCGCTAATGGAAAACGTATTTCGTACTTCAAACATGTAATATCTAAAGAACAGAAAAAGTATTTTTACGTAAACGAAGTCACGGGCACTAGTTAGTCACATAATACTCCACAATAATGATATAACGAGATTTAAGTTATACGTATGTTCTTTACCTAATGGTGCTTCAAACCCTTTTATAGAATGCACGAGGCCAGAAATGTAAATTATATGTGACACATACAATTACACCCATATTGTTCTATTCCGGAACGGACTATTGTTGTTTCGAGTTTATTACGTATTTGGTAGACACTTGTATTAGTCACAACAGTGCAAATTACGTTTTCATCCACATTAAGTCGACGATAATCTTTCTGTGTGTTTTTGATGAGAAACACATGTAATAAAATGATTCACAGTGCATTTAGGTGATGTTCGTTATTAATAAAACCGTCAACATATAGAGTTCAGTTAGTTATTTTTTAGTAGTTCATTTATTCCTTACGAATGTGGTTTTTTTATAACGCATTGACGCTTTAGCTACTCAGTCGAACCTCACGAAATGTTGCATTGTCATGGATTCAAAAAAGGACATAGGATGCCTTTCATTCAGAAATAAATACTCTTTTCGACGGATAGGTTACAACTAGTAACGCAAAAGAAGTCGTCAGCAAAACCTCCTTTTGGTAAAGGTTTTCAGTTTCAAATTTAAGAGATACTAGCTGTGCCCGAGCATTCGTCAGCGTGGAAGCTTATTTAAAAAAAATGATCTGAATGTAATACAGCCCATTTACTTATCCACTTTTCTCTCATACTTAAGTTGCGTTGTCATTAAATTTACAATAACTTTTGATAAAGTGAACCGATTTTAATGAAACCAAGACTAAATATTACTTGAGTATATAATTATATTAGGGTGTTCCAAAAAAAAAATTGAACTTTGATCTTGAATAACTTTTGAACACGTGGACAAATCAAAAAATGTTATCAGACCTTTTTTGTAGAGCGTTCAATTTTCTATTAAGATTGGTACAGCGATTTATCAGTTCAACCAGTCGTTTGAACGGTACAAACATCAGAAGAAGCAAAAAAAAATTTTCCCATGTTATTTCCCGTGTTATTCTTATGAGAATTAAAAAAATGCGATGAGGACAATCTTAATATTAATATTAAGGACTCATCTTTTCACAGTAATTTTTTACCCCCAAACGAAACTTTTAAGCTTGTTTGGAAAAAAGAAATAATTTTTTTTTGATCACCCTAATATATATACTTTTTGATTTTCTTGGTGAGGTTTTATCGTACACGCAGTACTTCAGCAGTAATGCGTGTTTGAACAAACAGACAGTCAGACATTTTTAAAGATTGTTAAAATATATTTTATTCCATTCAATTTTTAAAACATTCAATTTTTTTCACAAAAATCTTAAAAGTACAGACAAGTTAGATTTTACATTATTATTATATGTATGTATAGATGGCGACTGTTATATTAAGACTGTTACATTAATTATATGTGATAATATAACCGAAATCGACATTGAAACCTTGAATTATTTAGATCTTCTTGAAATACTTATAACTTATTATAATATAATCCGATTTTTCAATACGTTGTATGTTGTTTTAGAGCCAGTTTTACCATGCATAATAAATTTGGTAAAGCTCTATGTATTTATTAGCCGTTTTTATTGAAGGTTGTCTGTTTGTTTGGGCGTGAACGATGTTTTGTAATAATGCCGGTCTCATTTGAATGATGACAAAACGTTATTAAGTGTAGTGAGGTCACTTAGTGCCTTATCAGAAGGTTTAATTAATTATGGTTTAACCTTGAAAACGTTTCGCCGCATGATCCAAGTTGAATACCTATCGTATACAAGTTTATCTATCTCTATATACACATATATCCTGAAAATACAGTTCTATTGAATCACGTCAAAACTGCTGGAATTATCAGCAGAGGGATATGACCATTCGATGCCGTTTTTATTCTAGCGTATTTATTTTTAAGATTCAATTGATTATTTTCCTTTTTTTTATTAAGCGGGCTGGAATCAACTAGTATTTTTGTACAATTACTTTTTAATTTTAATAAGTGTCATACCCTATTCAAACTGGTATTATAAATGTGATAGTAAATTTGTCTGTATGTCTCAATTAGTTACGTTTTCACAACTAAATCTTTGAAACAGTTTGAATGAATTTTGACATAACGTATTGGAGACGCATAGGCTATTTTTGATGCTTAATATTTATGATATTTATTTTGTAGCGTAAAATAGTTATAACGGAATCGATACGAAAAACATGTAGACGTAGTCACGGGAAAAGTCAGTTGTGTTGGATTGTTATAGTTTTAAGTATAAAATAATAACAGGAGGAATTGTTTTTATGAAATACTTCCAATATGTAATATTAAAGTTCGTACGTCTACATATCCGTATACCTATGAATGTTTACTTACTTAATGTGTAATATTAAATCAATTATATTTTAATGTATTCTACTTAAACTCTCAATGTGTGAGATTAATATTGTTAATTATATTTTGCTTACAAATGGCAATATAATTTTCTAAATAATCGTTCCATAAAGTACATAAACATTTATAGATATACGAATAGGTAGACGTACGAACTTTAATATCACATATTGGTTTCTAAGATTTATTATATTTATAAGTGTAATTATAATCAAAAATTCTTTTGAACTACATTGTTGTTTTAAACAAAATATAAACTGTTTGAAAAAAATAGAATTATGCTTAATATATTTCAAACATTATTTATGTATTTGCTTAATTACACGTTCCCTTAAGAAAAATAGCTATAAATTGTATATATAAACAATATATAAGTGTCAAAATTGTATTCTATAAAATACTCTAGTTAGGTATGTGTTTAGTTTTCACTGCAAAAGGCGTCAGCATAGCACCACAGCACGATCATGGCAGACGATATTGCGTGTAGACTTCACGACTAATAAAATTTTTATATTGTTTTTTATAGTTTCAAGGAGATATCGCAAAAAAGCGATCGCAACTTCGTGTGAAGAATGCTATAGGGAGTTTACGGTTCGGAGGTAGTAAAAGTTTAGCTTAAATTATAATAATGGAAGCGAACAACGTAAACCGGGTAAGCCTTGTCTAACCACGAAATAGATAAATGTAAGGATTGCACAAACACACCACCTAAATACTAGATAAAATAAATGTAAACGTGTTATTTTTGCTTTAATACCTCCATCAATTTTCAGTGAAAATACTAATCTTGCCGGTTCATTGTTACGGGCCAATGATGACCGTGAAAGTCTAAAAGTTTGAACATAAACCACTTTCATAGACCTTAGATCTATTATTTAATAAATTGAAGCATCATTTGTTGTCGTGAATTTTGCTTTAGTAATACAATAACCGTATCCATTAAGAACGCTTTAGTCGGTACCTGCTTTGAACGTCTTCAACGAATTTTATTTACTCGGTTGTACAATGCTATGTAAATTATATGCATTTATCATAAAGACGTGTATATAGATTTTTCGAAGAAATAAACAACATGCAATGTTGTCATGGGTTGGAGCATAAAGCTTGCAAAATTGTACAATATTTTCATGTAAATTTGATTATATTCGTACAAGAGTATCACGCGATGAGAACGTTTACCTTTTTAAACAATGGGGTTGTACTTATTTTTCAGTAATAATATACAGAGAATGTGATATTAAATAATCAAATGCTTGTAGAATATTATTACGAATTATAATATCTCCTAACTTAATCGTCTCAGTTAACAATATACCATACATCATATCTGCTCAAAATTACTTCTAATATCGCAAATTGTCCCGAACTTCTATCGAAGTTATAAATTACTGTCCCGACCAAGCATTTACGTACGAACCCCTCTCTTTCGCTGCCTACTATTTCCACCAATTACGGTCAAATTCATATTTATGACGAACTAGTCACTCCTTCAACGGGGGCCAAAATAAAATCGGCTGAGTGCCTTAAGTGCTGGCGTTAGTAGTCCGGTGAAGCTGTTATGGCCTTGCTAGATCAATAGCGTAGTCAGTCAGTCTATAAGAAAAAAAATCCTGCAACAGTATGAGCGAGATTTTGACCTCTTTAACACTACTGTAAATAGGGTGACAATGTTTTTAACTAGGACGTTCTTTAATGATGGCGGTTGCAAAGAATAATTGACAATTAATATTTTTGCTTTTTATTATTATTACATTCATTTAGTACCCAAATAATGTGATTGTATTCTGTTATCTATCGGTGAGTACTAGTAAATGGCTTGACGTTTATTGTATAGCTGTTTGTTTTCCAAATAAATAAACAAAAATAATGAAATAAATATCACACTTCTATATTACACGAACAGGGTTAAATAACTTCTGTAGGCATTCATATCGAATTGATACATTGTATACACATCGAAAGTAATAAATCTGTGGTTGTATAGGAAAAGCAAACCTGATATGTGCATTCGCGTGTCTTGTTACTATTTAGTAACGATAGAGCTTAACCAGGTTTCGTTTAATGACTCATTACGTTCAATACCATTTAGAAGTTAACTATGCCTTATCAATTGAAATAACGATTCCAATATTGATACTGCTGCCTATATTTCTAGTTATGAACAATCATTTTGTAGTTTAAATGAATTTAAGATCTGGTTTAATAAGAACAATTTAGTAAATAAAATTTCTATATATAGGTAGGCAAAGAAAGACAGTTATGAAAAACAGTAAATGCAGTAAATGATTTTCTTTATTATTTTTGGTTAGTATATTGATGAGACTTAGTGTTATCAATTAAATTTCTCCGTTCGTTTTTTCTTAATATAATTTTTTTAAATTTAATTATGGTCCAACTTCTCCCACTAGACAAATATTAGTATATATTACATAATAAAAGCTGCAGGAGGCAGTTATGATAAAATCGTAGGTATAATATAATAAAAATGATAATAACGAAATTCTGAACGTGCTTCAGTTAAGACTCGGTACAAAAGTGTACAATTGTAATCATAGTAATTAAGAATATTAAGGTTGAAGATGATGCTTAGAAATGTATATGTATTTCGTATAAATATCAAAGTGATATTGGAAACAATGCTTTATTTAATTAACATAGCAATGTTGCAACTATACTTTCTGAAATTGTATTTAAAAAAATAACAATAGTAGATCTGATATCACAAACGGTTCTGATAACGTTGCACCAAATGAACAAGCTGTTTAATATTTTTATACATTTTAGTAATCATTAAAATGAATACACTTAACCGTATCATATTATTATTTCTTGTAATATTTCCAAAATCTGTATTCTCGATTTTAACCATGAACGTATTTATAATATTTATCCGATTTAACATCATGTTATGCAGTAATAACTGGTTGACCCAGTTACTAGTCGAGTTCGTGATAACTTGTGTCTATCTGTCGCTGTTAGCTACGCTCTTACCGGAACGCTTCGGAAAAAAAGAATATAATCGATATTTTCAGCAAATACGTTCCGTATAATGTCTAATTTTTACTGCACTGGAATTTACATTTCCATCCTAAGACCATCCTGTCGCGTTGTGTTATTCTGTAAAGTAATTCTTAGATTCTGTAATATTTCTATGGATATTAATATAAAAGCATCGGTATTATGAAGAGTTACAGGTAGAAGCACGCTCTAACTACTAATTATATTTACATTATAAAATTTATCTAATCAACATTAAAATTTTACCAAATCATAATGTTTTCCGTGACAAATGTACTTTTGATATTACACCATAATTGTATGGCAATAAACTTTTTTACTATATGAGTGTAATTTGCAATTTATTTTGTATCAAGGCATCAACGGAGAGCCGTCCTCCAAGTGCCAGTCCGGCCGGTCCGGATTCCACCGGATCTTCACTTCCGCCTCCGGTCCGTCCACTTAACAGGACAGACTCGCGTTCTGCCCTTTCTCCACAGTCCTTAAGAGCAGTTGGTCCTACGCAGTCTCAGCCGAGACCACAGTTCCAGCCAGGGGGTCCAGTTACTGGACCTCAAGCTTTTCCTGCAAGATCTGTTGCTCCAGCACCAAGAGGATCAATTCTGAGCGGGCCTTCTCTACCTAGGCAAACACCCCAACCGTTGCGATTAATTGGTCCTCAATCCATAGCGCCACAACAAGGACCTAGACCTCAGTCACCGACTGTGAGGACTCCTCCACCAAATAGTCTACAGTTTGGACCGAGGCAGCCTTTTGTTAGCGGAACATCAACACCTGAAAGCATTCGACCACAGCAATTCCAATATCCTAACGAATCTTACAAAAACGGCATACCACCAGCGTCAGGTCTGCCTAGACAATCATCACAAGGCTCTTTAAAGGGTCTAGATTTAATTAATACACATCAAAGCAAACCAGTCAACCTGGATAACCAAAGCGAAGTTAAAAATGATATTCAAAATGATATTAAGGCAGAAAATGTCGTCGAAATACCCGGAGTGGCAAAAGGTAGAAGTTACAGCATTGCTGCGGCACCTGGAGCACCAAGCCCACTCAAAATGGAAGATGACCGACGTAAATCTGTTAGTGCTATAGGTGCAAAGATCGAAGAATTTACAAGTAGAAGTCCCGGACTTGAATTGATACAAGAAGGTAAAAGTGATAGCAAAGTTGACGTTAAAAGTTCTAAAGAAAATATTAGATCTGAAGCATTACCTGAAGACAATAAAGATACCCCTGAACGTCCAGAATCTCGCTTATTAACCTCCAAAATGACTGATTCTTTTATGGGATCACTACCACTTTCAACACCTAAGAAAAAATCAGATGATGATAGCGATGTTATAATTCAAAACAATGTTGAGAGTGCGAAAAATACAAACAATATACCCAAAAGTCATAATAAAGACGATTCATCGGATCGTTCACCATCTTTAACCAGAAGTGATGATTCACCCGAACCAAAACCAAATGCGGTTGTTAACTCATCTATAACTAGTAAATCACAGATCGTTACTCAAGAACCGCAACGCCCTAAAACGCCAAAAATTGAAGTGAAACATGATCCTAATAACGGTACGAACCTTGTTCCTTCTTCTGATAAAGCAGAACCCAAAACACCGGTACCGGATACAAAACCACCAATACAGACTAAATCACCACCACAAACTTTACCACCAATGCAGGCTAAATCACCAACGCAGACTGTATCACCAATACAGGCTAAATCACCAGCACAGACTGGACATAAAAAACCAAATGATTTAAATACTCCTATACAATCTATGGAATCAAAGAAATCGACACCTCGAAAAACAGCATCTGCGCCTAAATCCCGACCAAAAGGTAAACATACACAAACAACAAACTAATAAACCCATATATCGAAAATATATTTATAATTAATTTGTAAACGCGTTTACTGAAATTTAAGGTTAGCCGAACCATCGTCTGTATTTATATTATTATTACACAATATTTATATTACATTCCTTTATAATTTTTGCTTTTACAGATGGTGACAACGACAGTGGCGTCGATGAATCTACACAAGGCCATGTGAGTACTAGCCATCATGTAAAATATTGAACATATGTATATTATGTCTGCTTTACTACATAAAAGATAATTTCACACACAGCTATTTGAGTCTAAACTGATAATTGTTCTAACCGTAATATCCAAAAACATGATATACTCTTATATACCTGGTATATGTATACCAGGTGATAGGATAATCACTCCCAATACTCTAGGATATAATATTTCATGGTCACATTTAACATATAAAACAAATACTAATATTACCTTAGGTAAAGTTGGTTTTAAGAATTTCCAAAATATGGATATAATCGTAATACACCTAGGTGCAATGACCGATGCCGTAACCTGCAACGGGGGAATCCGGAGTTAATAACCTAGGACAATAATACCAACACGCCCCTTTTATAACTTCGAAAAATTATTAGAGATGTGGCGACTATTCGGCAAAGAGTGTCGAGTAACCGGCTTCTTACATTTTATATATTCCTAAATAAAAAATATACAGGGTAATAATAGTATACAATTTAGATTAAATAAAAACCTGATTGTTTATACATATTTTTATTTTATAATTAGTCTTATACATTATGAAACGTTAACTAAAGCAACCTTTCTTTTGATAATTAGTTTAGAATACTTGCTTGTAAAGAAAATATATCTATGACATTATCAATCAAAATTAGTATTATAATGAAACATTTATAATTATTTCTGTTGAATTTGTTTCTATTGAAATAAGATTGTATGTACGTGATGCACAGTAAAAAATGTTTTTTTTTTATGTCATGGGTGGCAAACGAACAAATGGTTCACCTGATGTTAAGTGATCACCACCGTCCATGGACACTAACAACACCAGAGGAGGAGGAGCAAGTGCGTTGCCACCCTTTGGGGGGAAGGTTTAGGGGAGGGAGAGGAGAGAGGAGAGCTCTCACTGACCGAACGAAACGCAACAATGCAAGCACTATTACTTCACGCCGGTTTACTGTAAGAGGGTGGTACTACCCCGGACGAGCCGACCCATTCATGCTGAATCCAGTAATAGTTTCAGCGTGGCTCTACCACCATTATCGAAAAATCCTAAACATTAACGGCTTCATCCATACACGAGACTTTTTTTTTTTTACATGTTTAATTTTTAATTGAGCTCTTTCACTTTAATGAACAATAACATTAATATCTTTGCACAACATTATTTTTTTACAAAAAACCGATTACTCGGCCAAAGTCATAATCGGCACATCTCTAAAGATTATCATTTGTAATTACCAGACTAGGCCCTCCTCGGCAGCAGCTCAAGCCTAGGTCCGTTCCCTCGGCGTGGAGCGTGGACACAAAATCTTACATCACTGCGACAACATTACACATATCACCTCCACACGCGTGCACGCATACACGCTTACACATGCAAGTGGAAGGGTTTTATTTATTTTTTCCCTTATCAAACTGAAATAGTTTAGAATATTATCCGATACGAAATATATATAAGGGTTGTTGAGGTATGTATGCTTGGTACACATATATGTTTCAACAACTCATATATGTATGAATAGATAGCTTAGCTTAGGTTAGCATACATAGGTCGCGAATTGCATGTATCAAGCAACAGCCAAAGCCGAGGTGTGCCGCGCACCCTTGAGCTAGTTGTCAAAGTAAAATCGGCTGAGTGCCTTAAGCGCTCGCCTTAGTAGTCCGGTGAAGCTATTAAGACCTTGCTTGGACAATAGCGTAGTCAGTTCGAAAAAAAAAAAAAAAAAATCCAGCCCACTTCCATTTTAATGTAAGTGCATGCATGAGAGCATCTGTTAATTTCGTTTTTTGTCTGATTACATTACTCTTCACTTTATGTATTCTCCTAATTTTTAACATGCTTCTTTCCATCGCTGTTTGGGTACATTTGA
>MU160227.1:40063-58179 GCA_015888305.1 Antheraea pernyi
GTGCGTGCACCCTTGTGTATGTTACCTAAAACCCAAATCGGTTGTGTGCCTTAAGCGCCAACCTTAGTAGTCCGATGAAGCTGTGAAGACACTGCCGGGTCAAAAGCGTAGTCAGTTCGAGAACAAAAAAATAAAAATAAAAAACTCAGTATGCAAAAATCACTAATATTGTCAATAACAATGTGCCAAAGAAGAAGTCAATGTTTTAATTTGCGGTTAATCAATATATTTTAACTAGTAGAGTTATAGTTAATAAGAGACATCCAGATTAAATCAAGTTATATGTATTTAGAACCACGAAGTATGTTTGGCACATAGTAGCTTGAGTTATAAAAACAGTCGATAGTAATGACTGATCTCCTTGTTTACTATTAGATTCCAATAATGTGTTTTTTTTTAATTCATTGATAGTGATATGATATAGAACAATGAACTACTCTAATATTATCCGATACGAAATATATATATAAGGGTTGTTGAGGTATGTATGCTTGGTACACATATATGTTTCATCAACTCATATATGTATGAATAGTTAGCTTAGCTTAGGTTAGCTCATCAGTGCGGCGTTGACCCGGACACTCTGTCTGAGTGTGCTGCATGGGAGGAGCAACGTCGCACTCTGGCTGCGGCGGTAGGGCAAGACCTCTCACTGCCGAGCGTGGTTGCGGCCATGCTCGGTAGTGAGGATAACTGGAGCGCAATGGCCTCCTTCTGTGAGGAAGTCGTCTCGCAGAAGGAGGCGGCGGAGAGGGTCCGTGAGCAAGACCCTCAAAGTGGCCGTCTCCGCCAACGGAGGACGGGCAGGAGGAGGCGTCAGTTTGACCGCCTCCTCCCACTGTAACCGGACCAGGGAAGATGGGTCGGGGGGCCCATCTTCCCATTGCACAGGTCCGGCGGACGGAGGAGATGGCCGGTGTGTACACGGCTGTCTCCCAACAAGACGGGGCCCGGCGGCAGCGCTTTTGCTGCTGGACCAACCGCTGGGGCGGCACGATGAAGTCTATAGAGATCTCGTGCCGCCTCAACTATAGCGGACGACGTACACCGTGGGGTTTTAGTCCGTGCGAGTCGGACATAACCCACCCTCTCCCCCGAGAGGGTGGTGTATCCATAAGGGATTTCCCCACGATAAAAAAAAAAAAGATAGGTCGCGAATTGCATGTATCAGGCAACAGCCAAAGCCGAGGTGTGCCGCGCACCCTTGAGCTAGTTGTCAAAATAAAATCGGCTGAGTGTCTTAAGCGCTCGCCTTAGTAGTCCGGTGAAGCTGTTAAGAGTTTGCTTGGACAATAGCGTAGTCAGTTCGGAAAAAAAGTCATTTGTAGTTTATTCTTTCACGCTTCACTGAACACGATCCGACAGTCAATGACACCGTCATGGCACGTGCTTTAACAAAGGCGCGTAATGGATTCAAAATATTTTTTGTGATGCTCGAGATAATTAGGTCAAATATTAAGTCCTTATTTTTTTTTATTTAGAACGAGAATCGATTAATGATTATCCTGTAAAAATATTGCTGGCGACTAACCAGTCGCGCTGTATATACTTATCATATACCATTTTATATGAATAGAGTTATATTTTGTGCCAGGATCAAATTCACGATGTCTCGTCCCAATGACATCTATTATGCAGTTTTTCTAGATATCTATTATCTAGTATCCTATTCATTGCGGTCGTTATGTCGAGGTGGTATAAAAAGGCTTTCCTAAGGTTCCTAATGTTTAGTTAAAATAATAAACATTGACATTTTTTGTCATTACGTAAACAACGAAACGAAAACAACAACGAAGGTTGTGAGATATTACAAATGATTCATTATTAGAGTATTGTTGATAGTAACAATTTAACGTTTCAGGATTTGAACGGATCACCGGGGTCACCGAACAAAAAGATTCCGAGTAAATTGCCAACGAAAGAAAAATCGAGTAATAGCTTAAAAGCTAACCTTTCTCGTTCCTCAAGCAAAAGTGCAACTGCTAAAACACCAGAGAATCCACCATCGCTAGAAAAAAAGAGTAAGTATAAGGCTGTTCTTTACGTTTTACGTCTTACCTACATTTTAATATGCATGTTGTTGAATCCTAGTTCAAAAGTTACATATTAGACAATACTGGTTTTATTAATATTTTTAAAATGTTCCATATATATTATACTATGTAATTGAACATATTTTATGCGTATATATTAATTAATTATTTTGATGCGTAAATAAGAATTTTATTTCAGAAGTACCTATGAACAAAGTTCAAGTAGGAAATGCGCCTTCACCCAATATTAAAGCAGTAAAATCAAAAATTGGCTCTTTGGATAATGCTGCATATAAGCCTGGAGGGGGGAAAATCCGAATCGAAAACAGAAAAATAGAATTTGGTAACGTTACACCCAAGATTGCAGCTAAAAATGACACTTACGCTCCAAGTGGTGGTGCTAAGAAGGTAAAAATAAAATGACTTTTTATTCTACATATTCTTACTGTTCAAAAGTATTCAGGGATTTTTATTATAAATTATAGATAGTGACCACAAAATTGGAGTGGAATGTGAAGTCAAAGGTAGGATCTCTCCAGAATGCTTCTTACAAACCCGGCGGCGGAGACAAGAAGATTGAAACTGTAAAACTAGATTTTTCCGAAAAAGCAAAACCGAAAGTTGGATCTACAGCTAATATAACTCATAAAGCTGGAGGCGGCGCTGTTAAGGTATAACACGATTTACTTAAGATTAGATTGTAAATCATAAAATTTAAAAATCTTTTAAATAAAGCTATGCTGTTTCATGATGAGATCGGGGATATCAAGATCATTTCATAATGAAAGGTACTCAAAGCACAGTTGTTAGAACTTATATAAGAAAATATTTGTATTTTACAAAGTATTTAGAGCTTGATTCATCTAGCATTAGTTGCACATGAAATAAGAATAATGATGTTAAATTTTAAATATTCACTTTACGAAATCTTATCCAAATAATGTTCTTCTTTAGTCTACAGTGGAAAAAAATGGCGAGAGAACAGTGAGTAAAGCACGCTGTAAAATTTTATATGCCACATTTTTTTTGCACTAAGCATTGATGTGATATTTTCCTCTTAGCTCTTGTGTCTAAGATTTTCAAAATTATGGACACCGAAGTATTGGTAAACGGTGTCCTTAGAAAGATATCCTAAGATGCTATTATTATTTTTAGTTTATAAAATGGGCGCTACCAAGATGGCGGGCGTCACATAAACATTTTGCTTATAATGCGTTATGGAGAAAGGTTAGTTGGGTAAATAGGGTTGTGTAACAAAAATAAAAAGCATTGTTAGTTCGAATGTTTTACGATGTTTTGAAATATCACAGGGATGTGCGGCTGACAGACGACACGCTCATATATTGCTTGAATTGTGCATACACACTGATTGTTTTTGAAATTGACGGTATCCATGCGATATAATAAAAACAATTAAATGACATTAATAACAACGAAAATTATCTGATTGAATTGTATAAATATGGCATACTCATACATTATTATAACTATTTTTTGACATGACTACAAAAACTAGTACGCACAGACAATGGCACAAAATTACATTTATCTCTTTACAAATTTATCGCGACAGTCACGCAATGAAATAATAGACACGTTCATATATATAACACATGACAATGTCATTACATTCTATCTCACTTTTCTGGGAATAATTGTTTGGCAAAAGCTTTATTTTGTTACTTTTATTTATTTATGGAATTTGATGATACATTTTTGAAGTTACCTGATAGATATAACTGAACACACAGAAAGGGATAGAAGCACGTTCTGTTAAAAAACCAAATATAATTTCATATAAGTCATAAAAAAGCTTCGGAATGTTTATAACTCTACTAAGTTAAATCAAAGTTTTATAATATTATTTTTTTATTTATATTTAATGTTACCATTGCACACCATGCAAACGAAGATAACAATCTATATTCTCACATGCATTTTATACAGTTATTTCATTTGCACACTTGACCTTTTTGAAACAGATTGAAAATCAAAAATTGGAATTCAAATCCCAAAGTAAAGTGGGCTCCCTGGACAATGTTAAACATAAACCAGGAGGCGGAGATATTAAAATATTTGAAGACAAAGAGTACATCAAGCAGATGAGCGGACAATCGCCACTACCTGGGAGTCGTAGTCAGTCACGACAGGAGGTGAGGCCCTTTGTTCCTGTGTGTGCTGGGCCTTTCTATTGTCTTCTTTGCTTTTTTTTGTTATTATTTCATACTGGTGACGGAGTCTATGGTCACTTTCATTCATTTTATTTTAATCGTCGTTTTTGTTTCAGCCAGAGTATTTATACAAATTTTACTGAGCTAGGTAAACTTAATTTATGTTTTCGAGTGATCACTAACACGATTTCATTCATTTCGGCGCGGCGTGTGGAGTGTTTTCTTTGATTTTTTGTCTGTTTATTATTTAACATTGCATAACGGTTTCTTGCTTGTATGATATAATAAAATTCTATCAATAAAGTAATTGTAACCTTTGTATTTTGTAGAGTCCAATGCCGATCGCAACACAGCCACCTACATCAGATGAGAATCTGAACCAGCAGCAATGTGACAATACCCCATAAAATTCTAACTACGAAAGTTAATTTTATATCCAAAAATCCAATTTTTGTACATTTTTTTATATTCGTTGAAATATGTAACTATGTTTGAAATCGATACCTTTTATGTACTGAAACTTATGTTTTTATTCAATTTATTGCAAATTTATAGCATTATTTAGTCGACGTCAATCTTTGTGCAGATTTCATTTGATAAAATTAATTACGCGGATTCGCTATAATACCACTCGTCTCATTTTTTTATATATGCAATCAAGATCCTAATCATTTGCACTATATTGTTATAAACAGATGACTAACACGATTTAAATAGATATGTACAAGTGCCAATTGGTATTCTATTGTATTTAATACAAATTTGATATATCTGTCATTTGATCAGTAGTAATATAATTTGAATTTCGAAGAAGAACAAGGGCTATAGTAGAAATATAACGCCACGATATTAAAATTAATAAGTTTCACATATAGAGCTTAAACACTATGTATCTCGAAGTAGAAAGCTTACAGGAATCATATCGTCGCTGTGGCTGCAAAATCGACGTATAAAAATATCTAACGTTGCAGTAACAACAAAAAAAACGTATATCAGTGTGTACACGCGGAGGTAGTGACACTTCTTTGTCTTATGTGTGTTCAATTCTATATTTATAAACCTATACGAAGTCTAGTATTATAAATACATAACTATACATACTTACACTTATACATACAACACACCTATCTTACGTTTGATGCGTAACGAAACATTTTCCTTACGCTGCCATAAGAAGTTACACTTGAAAAAAAAAACACTTTTTAAATGCACATGTACATAATTTCTTGTACAGATTATGTTGGAAGATATCTCTGCTATAAATCGTTTTTTTACAATGTATTAAATTATGCCTTTAAATAAATATGGTTATAATAATGTCGCGTTTTGAAGCCCAGCGACGACATTAAAATTAAATGTTATAATCACCTAATTACCGATATTCTAAATTGATATTCATTATAATTTACAATTGTGTGTATTTTTTTTGTACTGTAAATAGGTTATATATTAGAAATCATTTTAATATGTTGATATTTGTTTCTTATAATTATCTACTACAGCGGTTCACAACCAACCACGTTGATGTGTTGCAAGCACCTGTCAGGTATACTGCGAGATTTAAAAACTCACTTTCGTACACTTTGTAGTATCAAAAGTTTTACATGTATGTAGACGTCGCAAATATGTAAAGAGTATATTCGTAGCTGAGTAAAAAAGGTTGAGAACCGCTGATCTAGTGTATCATGTGTAGGTAGATATGCACGTATATTTTATAATTTTATTGAGGGAACGATATTGTTACTCAAAAACTTTGGATTCTTGACACAGTATCTTATCACATTACAACAACTATTATTAGTTAGTTTGCAATTTTATATGGAAAAATAATTCAAGTATTTAGCTTTTTTACCGCTTTCACACTAATTTTATTTGAAGCAAGTTGTAAAAAATATATTTATAGTTATTAATACTGTGTCGAGAACAAGGTCTTTGATTATTTATTCTCGGGGTTACAAACTGACTGAATTCGAAGATTTAATTATTTCTCATAAATAAGTTTTGTTATTATTAACAATTGAATTTTATATCTAAACAAAAATTCGTTTGTGTTATTTAAGATTTAACCGTTTTCTATAGAAGGTAGATGTTAAAGTGCTAAATTCGACGTAGCAGAATTTAAATGTTTTATATTATGTGTTGCAAATATAATATAATTAGTATGTATTTATTGATATTCTAATTATTGAGTCACAAATATTAATGCAACTGATACTGGAGCGTACGATTTGAGATTCGAAATTTGGTATCAATTTAAAATATTTTTTTCACTTGCACTGATAAAGACGTAGTTTATTTTGCCATCAATGCAATCTATAATCATGCAATATATAATAACAAAGCTAGATATTATTCGTAGTCGTTATTTTATTCCGATGTCTCATTAGAATGTTTTGTCGATGCAAAAATACGTATTATATAGTTATCGTATAAACAGTTTAACACAGATATATTGTATTGTTTTATTTGGAAAATGTTTTATTATAAATATCTACAGTATACACTTCATTATACGACCTACACGCCTTATCGATACATCTTGCGCACTTGCACCTTATAAGTAGAAGGAGAATTACATATTTGGATTTCATTACGGTAAGTAATATTCTATTTAAGTTAAATATAACGTATTTGTACGTATAACGTTGATTGAGGATGTTATATTTAGAACTTTTAAGTTGACATCGGACAAGTGTGTTTTTCAGATTGTGTCCGCGCGCACTGCGGCTTTTTTCCGCATGAATTTTTCCGAAATATTTGTAACATATAGAATTGTATACTAGCGCGTGCAGTGCGGGTAAAAATGTGCACCGAAATTAACTCCGGTAGATTGCCTTTCGGTGCGAAAAATACCGCCAATTATCGAAGTAATGCCCGAACTACGGTGAAAGAATGACGTCGCTGCGTGTTTTTAGATAACAAACAGGATGTCTTGTCTGTTTCCTTAGTTTTTCTAAACTACGTAACAGATTTTGATATATTTGACCACCATTTAGACAATTTTGTTCGAGAGGATTCTATGTATAACAAACACATGTATAGAATTATTTATATGAAGTAAAGAAAAATCGACGCATTCTAATAAAGTTGTAAGGAGTTTTAGAGTGCTCTCATTGATAATACTTATATATAGGTACTATGGAATTGTGTCTCTATTAAGAATCATTCAGTAATTATTATTTTATACATGTGTGAAGCTAGGGCACGTAACTAGTTCTAAAATTAAATGCGAAAGGTAAAACTTGTAGACATAAACTTGAATAGCCTGTGAATGCCGCTAGGCTTTCCTTATTCTATAAAAGCTGAGTGTTTTTCAGTGAAAGCATTTGATATAGGTAGGAACGATGAGCTAGTATGAAATTTGGATCACCGTGGCTTTTGAAGTTAAAAAGGTCTATAAAATATCATTTAAATTTTATGAAATAATATAGTGTAAGTTTTTTATGTATATTTTTTGGAATAATATTAGAAATCACGACATTAATTGACAGATAGGTACTTGATATCGTGGTAAACTCTTGTCAAACATCCTTAAACTTTAATAAATTGTAATTGTACTTAATAACGTATTTGTACGTATAACGTTGATTGAGGATGTTATATGTAGAACTTTTAAGAGTTGATATCGGACAAGTGTGTTTTTCAGATTAAGTGCCCGCGCACACTGCGGATTTTTTCCGCATGAATTTTTCCGAAATATTTGTAACATATAGAATTGTATACTAGCGCGTGCAGTGCGGGTAAAAATGTGCACCGGGATTAACTCCGGTAAATTGCCTTTTGGTGCGAAAAAAACCGCAAATTATCGCAGTACCGCCCGAACTACGGTGAAAGAATGACGTCGCTGCGTGATTTTAGACAACAAAGAGGATTTCTTGTCTGTTTCCTTAATTTGTCTAAACTACGTAACAAATTTTGACAGTTTTGACACCATTTAGACAATTTTGTTCGAAAGGATTTTATGTATAACAAACTCATGTATAGAATATTTATATGAGGTAAAGAAAATCGACGCATTGTAATAAAGTTGTAAGGAGTTTTGGAGCGCTCTCATTGATATTGGTGGCTACCTTGTGAGATATATAGGTACTATGGAAATATGCATCTTAAGAATATCTACAAAAAAGTATTTAATGAGTCTATTAAGAATCATTCAGTAATTATTATTTTATACATGTGTTAAGTGGATGCAAGAGGCATAGTGAGTTAGGTATTTTGCAATCCTTCATAGCACATCTTTCGGTTATTCGGTAAATATATTATACCAGTAGTACAAGTTTTACTATTATTGTTTGTGCAGTTTATGAAATAAATGTAATTCAGTTTTGATGAAACCTCAATCATCATTAATTCATTTGTGTTATTTGCAAAAGAAATAATAATGGTAAAATAATATTATTTTCTCAAGAGACATTCAATAAATGTAAATTCGTTATATAATAAAGCGAATATCAATATAAAATAAAATTCTGTCTTTCACGAGTTCTTAGACTATTCCGGAAATTCTACCGCAGTGCACGTACCATCTATTGCGGATTTTTTTCCTATGCGGTTTTTATTCCGCACCGCACCATGGTGCGCGCGAGTACTTGCATAGTAATCACAATGTGATTATTATTTTTATTGAAGGTGATAAATAATATTAGAAATCACGACATTAATTGACAGATAGGTACTTGATATCGTGGTAAACTCTTGTCAAACATCCTTAAACTTTAATAAATTGTAATTGTACTTAAGTTATAATAGCAAACTTGAATTTTAACATATCACTTGGTTAACTATTAGAAGATGTTTTCACAGTAGCCAGACAGTTTCGTCAGCTCTGACCACTCGCCAGACAAACATATAGGGTACCTAAGGCGCGATCGCAAGGCAATACATATATATATCCAAGTGGATGCAAGTGAGATAGTGATCCCCGCGCGGAGCCCTCTTGATATTATTTTCGCGATACAGTGACTCACCTACATCACTTGAACACAAAAAACCGCAAATTATCGCAGTACCGCCCGAACTACGGTGAAAGAATGACGTCGCTGCGTGATTTTAGACAACAAAGAGGATTTCTTGTCTGTTTCCTTAATTTGTCTAAACTACGTAACAAATTTTGACAGTTTTGACACCATTTAGACAATTTTGTTCGAAAGGATTTTATGTATAACAAACTCATGTATAGAATATTTATATGAGGTAAAGAAAATCGACGCATTGTAATAAAGTTGTAAGGAGTTTTGGAGCGCTCTCATTGATATTGGTGGCTACCTTGTGAGATATATAGGTACTATGGAAATATGCATCTTAAGAATATCTACAAAAAAGTATTTAATGAGTCTATTAAGAATCATTCAGTAATTATTATTTTATACATGTGTTAAGTGGATGCAAGAGGCATAGTGAGTTAGGTATTTTGCAATCCTTCATAGCACATCTTTCGGTTATTCGGTAAATATATTATACCAGTAGTACAAGTTTTACTATTATTGTTTGTGCAGTTTATGAAATAAATGTAATTCAGTTTTGATGAAACCTCAATCATCATTAATTCATTTGTGTTATTTGCAAAAGAAATAATAATGGTAAAATAATATTATTTTCTCAAGAGACATTCAATAAATGTAAATTCGTTATATAATAAAGCGAATATCAATATAAAATAAAATTCTGTCTTTCACGAGTTCTTAGACTATTCCGGAAATTCTACCGCAGTGCACGTACCATCTATTGCGGATTTTTTTCCTATGCGGTTTTTATTCCGCACCGCACCATGGTGCGCGCGAGTACTTGCATAGTAATCACAATGTGATTATTATTTTTATTGAAGGTGATATCCCTTTACATGGTTTAATATTGTATTATTTCTTTATATAATTATGTTACTGTTGATTACATTATTATTATTACGAATTAGGTATATATATACATAGGTATATAGGGATGTCCTTTTCTGTACCCCAGACATGTATGCGAAATGATGATCGGTTGAGTTGTTAAGGCGTGAAAACGTAACAAACAATAATTAATATTTGCATTTATAATATTAATAACATCAATCATCATTAATTCATTTGTGTTATTTGCAAAAAAATAATAATGGCAAAATAATATTATTTTCTCAACTACGTATATATATACATACATAGGTATATAAGGATGTCATTTTCTGTACCCCAGACATGTATGCGAAATGATGATCTGTTGAGTTGTTAAGGCGTGAAAACCTACCGCAGTGCACGTACCATCTATTGCGGATTTTTTTCCTATGCGGTTTTTATTCCGCACCGCACCATGGTGCGCGCGAGTACTTGCATAGTAATCACAATGTGATTATTATTTTTATTGAAGGTGATATCCCTTTACATGGTTTAATATTGTATTATTTCTTTATATAATTATGTTACTGTTGATTACATTATTATTATTACGAATTAGGTATATATATACATAGGTATATAGGGATGTCCTTTTCTGTACCCCAGACATGTATGCGAAATGATGATCGGTTGAGTTGTTAAGGCGTGAAAACGTAACAAACAATAATTAATATTTGCATTTATAATATTAATAGGAATATGGATATGATTTACATTACAGTAAAGAATAGGTACTATAGAAATCAAATCAAAAATGCTTTATTCAGTTTAGAATAGTATAGTATACTTATGAATGTCAAACTACCACCTGTTCGGAAAACAGTCCAATCATCGAGAAGTACCGGCATTGGAACTAGATCGGGTACATCTTTTTAACATATATATGTATATCTAATACATTATAAGTTACAATCGTTTTTAGTGGATGCACTGAGCACAGAGTCAATTCCAGATTTTCAGAATTCAAATAATAATTAACCTTAACGCGAAGGGAATTTGACGTGATAATGTCCTATAAATCGATGAACGCCGGCTGCACGCACGAAAAAGCATGACTCATTGTCACCTTCCACCTGAGCCGAACGTGCAAGCGAGAGCGCGGAACAAGCGATAGAGAGACGCGTCGGCCTAAGCGTTCGGCTTATGACAGATTTATCTATATATAGAATAATTCAATTTATAAAAGTATGCAATTTTTCATCGATGACGTTATCACGTAAAATTATCGTTTGTAAACCGACTATTTTCTTTTTTTTACCTTGTGTAAAATAAATACATTTTCTATACAGGATGAGTATAACATAAGCGAGTGGAAAGACCAGGAACGTCCGTTATCTCGGTGCCGGTCTGCACGCACGCCGCGTACACCGCGTACGCCGAGAGCACTATCGCCGCGTCGGAAAATGCCAGAAACATTCGATTTAGTACAACCGTATAACGAGAGGAACAAACATCGTCATCCAGTCAGCGCTCGCGACCCTCCACGTTCAGCTTATTCGAGACGCACCTCTCTCATACAACGTCCTGCTTTTACAATATATTAAATTAACAATTCGTGTAGAGTCAACAAATCCGTTCCACGTGAGAATAATCTCTCGCCATTGTCGCTGACAGATTACAGATATCATACTTGTCGAGAGGTTGAACTATTCAATATTATAGATTGCAGCAACGAACACTTAATGAAATTTTAATACTTTAACTGTGCACAAAAGGATATGTAGATGTTTCTAGAGCTAGGAGTTTTATGTATGTATTTTATAATACAATTTAAAAACCTTTTTAGTCTAGGTATTTAAATACATAGAATCGCAAAAATGTAGAATTTTAATAGTATCACAGAAGATAGAAGCAATCAATGTATAATATAACCTTGTCACGATTATTATTATATATTAAGCAAACCAGCTTTTGCTCATGACTTCTTTTGCGTTAAATAGATTTGACCCATGCCTCCAAAAACAGAACGTGTTTACTGGATGCAGTGTACCCTTATGTCCTTTATTGTACCACTGACGTCTCTGCAAAGTTTAATAATCATCGGTTGAGCAGTTAAAAAGTAGCATAAAAGAAGGGATATAATAATTTAAAAAAACTAAAAAGTGACAAAAAAATGTTTAAAAATACTGATACTCCAGTCATTATCATTTTTTTGTCACTTTTTACAAAAATATAAATTTATTTCTAATTTACACTATTCGTAATCCAAATTTATTAAATTTTATTTTCTGTTTTTTAGTTGGATTTTTTATGAAAGCGTGTTTTTTTAAACTATTATTTATTTTTCATTTTTTAGTAAAAAAAATTTAACTTTTTTTTCGGATTATTGCATTGTCATCGGCTTTTGACAGGTGTGCAAAGTTTAAATCTGATCGTTCAAAGTAGGACAAAATCGAGCTCAAAGGGGTCGGTTACATACATACATACAGGTGAAGCTAATAAAAGCGTGATAATAAAAAGAAACCAATTAAAGTCTTTTACTGTACCACTGACAACGTCTCTGCAAAATTTCATAATCATCGGATGAGCAGTTAGAAAGTAGCATAAAAGAGATAAAAGAGAAACTAAATAAATAAAAAATAACTCACATTCCAATACCAGTAGTGTTTGGTAATATTTTAGATTAGCGCTGACACATATTTATAATGTTAACTGTGTAATAAATAAATCACCACCGCTATTTTATGTGTTTTATTTCTCTATATTTTAATGTGCTCATGGATTCAGTGTATCAAATACAAAAACAGTAATGCGGTGCGGACTTATAGGGGTAAGCCCCTAGAGTATTTAAAATTTGATGATGACTGAGATATGCTATTCAACACAATGTGTGATAGGTGCCACTAGGGCCTAAGAACTCTATTGTTAGTTTATTTATATTACACTACAAGCCTTTTTTAAATAAGAATTTGAGGATATGAGTATTATTTTCATACCTTCGGTTTTTCTAATTTATGTTTATACATATACATCGGACCTCTGGAGGTCGGGTCTAATGATAGGGTTGATACGGCGGAAGCCGCATCTGTTTGCAGGTCTTTATTTTTGCAAGATTACCGTTGCCGCGAATAACCTAAAAAGGATCCCCTTATTTCTACACCCCTCACCGCCCTCCCCCACACAAGATAAAATCACTAACTGGCTGTTGTAGCTCGTCCTTAATTGAAATATTTTCATATAAAATACTTTATTTGTATTCAAAATTATAGTGTATGTATATTTTTTTTAAATAAAGTAAGATACTTTATAATAAAGTATCGTTGGCAACTCTATATTATGCCATTCAAAAGTTAACAGGTTATGAAAATTCAATAGTAAAATTAAAATTACAAGTACAAAATATTTACTATCTTCTGTGTATACATCATGAAAGTAGTTCCTTTGTGCCTCAAAAAAAAAAACGGAATATATCGGCTTAGGACGATTCATTCGGAAGATGTTTTGGGGTGTAAAGGGTGTCGAATAACATCATAAGACTTGCGACACCCAAGCCAAACTCACCTGCACGTCGTGTACTTCGCTGAATAATGAACGAGGCAATTGAAAGTTAATAGGTTATGAAAATACAATAATAGTTTTAGAAATTCATAATCTATAAGTAAAACTAAAATTACAAGTATAAAATATTTACTATCTTCTGTAAGGGGTGTCGAATAACATCATAAGACTTGAGACACCCAAGCCAACCACACGGTCGCGTTTCGGGATCAGCCTGTGCATATCCAGCCTTTCGCAGGCCGGCATGACAGTGGCGGCCGGCGATGGATACTGTGACACTCGGTGGTCGCCATTGTTTTTGTATTGTACTGTGCTTACCATCAGGCATAGGGCAGTCATCCTGCCGTGCTACAATAAAAAAAATGTTCATTTCAATTCCATTCGTTAAATATATTTTTGTAGAAGAGTCTAGTCTACGTATTCTTTGGGTGATATTGGAGCATTAGCATTTTTTTTATGCCCAGCTAAGAGTGCTGGAATTAGCTTTTTTTATATAATAGGAGGGAAACGAACTGGTGGGTCACTTGATGTGAAGTGATCACCACGGTCCATAGACACTTGCAACACCAGAAGAGTCGCAAGTGCGTTGCCAGCCTGTGTCTGGGGGAGGGGAGGTAGGCCTCCGGCGCTCTCACTGACCGAACGAAACGCAACAATGCAAGCACTGTTACACGCATCGTAAAAATTTACTCTCATCATTTTCCCACGCGTCAAAAGAAGTATAACTTCAAAAATGTTCATTTCAATTCCATTCGATAAAGATATTTTTGTAAAAGAGTCACTAGACTACTACGAATTATTTAGATTCCATTGAAGCATTACCATTTTTTTATGCCCAGCTAAGAGTGCTGGAATTAGCTATTTAATTGCTTATAAATATAATTTATTTTAATTAGTAACTAATAGAGGCGTCAATTGAAATAAGAATGTTTTACAATTATATTGTTTATTGGTGTGTACATGGTTATGCGTTACAATAATATTTTTTATCAGTTGTTAATTCATTAAATTATGGCACTTAATACATAAAATATAACAATACATACAATGGTTGACAATACGTCTTGTCGTAACATAGTTGTTTATAGGATTTTCGCGATAAACTTAATAAATATTCGGAATTTGATTCTCAGTCGTTCGTTGACGTTTCGTACCGTGACGAAAGCCTCTTTTTTCATATTTTTCTTTTTTTTATGAAAATAAAGTATTCAAATCAAAGTTCAACTCATTGATCCCAATCGTAAAAATTAAAATAACATAACAAAACACACGAAAATCGAAATGAAAATAACTTAATGTTTGTACCCACAAGGACAACTCACCACAATGTGTATTCAACAATATACTTAGAACGAACGCGCAGGAATCTATTATTTAAAAAAAAACGATTACAAGAGCATTCAATAATACAAATTGTTGATAAAAACTTACTACTAACAAACTCCTATACATTTATTGAAAAGAGATATTCATATATGCGCGTTAGAAGCCAAGCGATTACGTGTTAAGATATCGCGAAGCTAACTATCGTTGTCCTAAAACCTCCACTAATTTGGTTATTTTAAGGCAACCAATAAACACTTATTTAGGAGTTTCGATTATAAATAACTGTTTTGTGGAAGCATACTCCGTGTTATGTATAAGTGGACGATATAATGAATATGTCGACTGATGCAACAAGCGCACACACACAAATAATTTTATATATTTTCTTCAATAATAATACAAAAGGCCACATCACATCATTCAGTCACAAAGCGCGGATCTATATATTAATTATAATGGTTATGAAAATGTCTATATGATATACTTAATTATAATATGTATTTGCCATGTTTCCTCACGAAACGACGGCTACCATAATGTAATAATATTTCGACTACAATTTCTATAATTTAAATCTAAACTATTCATGATTTTTATTATACATTTATGTCGATTTACGTTCATCTTATTATAATGAGATTTATCGTTTCGATGAGCCTCTTGATTCGGCAAGTTTCTGATTCCTCTGTCCGCTTCGAGAAAGATACTAATTACACGAAAGATTAATTAATTTAAATTTATATTCATCACAAAGCGATTTCCACTACGACTCGATAGCACGATTAATTGAGGAACTGTATCGTGCATTCAAAATCTCTCATACTTTTATATACATTATTAATATAAATTAATACTGAATATCCAATGGTGTTACATTTAACGGAGTATTAAGCTCGGAATAATTATTAACACCCAAAAACCATATGACGATAATTTGAGCAGTATTGTTTATCACTTCTTCCCTGAAGCTTTGAATTGATAAGTATTTTGTACTGTACTATAACCTAATGTATTAGATACATGTGACAGCTCAAGTTCACTTTGAACGTGAAGTTTGGCGCAGTAAAATAAACCGAAACCTTTTGTCAGAGGGTTTTGTTGCTCAACGAGCAGTGCTGAGCGAAGGATATATGTTGTGGAGAGGCGCATGCAGTTAGTTATTACCGGTTTGTTACGCTCCAACACCGTACCATAAACCCTTTGTTCGATCTATGGGTTAGCTCTAGGATAGGCCAGTGGGTAAAGGCCATGCTGTTAGTACTGTGAACATGTTAAGCTCTCCCATATTATTCTGCATTTTTTCCTGTTTTATTAAACCGTTACCACGGACAGTTCGAGGAAGGCGAATTGGATAGGTATCATGCCGTTAGTTACTACATAAGTTAAAACCGGTCCGCGGATAATGTTTGTAAGTATTATATATTCCCTTCATTTTACCGCGTCGAACAAAAACGTATGTTAAATGCTTTTAAGAAACAAGCGCTGTCAATACACTGTACTTACTTGGAATGGAATTATATACACATTACGCTCCATAACCGAAAGTTTTTAAAAATATATGACTATTATATCACTACAATGAAGTTGAGTACTTTTAGACATAGATTAAAATTTTGAAATGATAATATAATATCGAATTTACCATAATTTTGCATCTTTCTCTCAGCGGCGATAAGCTTCACGTAAATTTATTGAACTTAATTCCTTCTATAAGTTAGTATGAGATTTTGCTCCTAAAGTAACAGTAATTATGTTATTTATATCACATCCGATTGAGATAAATATTTACTGTGAATGTTTTAAGATCATTCGTGAAATACGTATAATTTCCAGTAAATATCCACGCAATTGTGTTTCTTATATTAAGTTATTTACACTCCTGAAACCTTTATCATGCCTTAACATAAGACTAGATTTTACTACAGAGTTAGAGGCGTGAGTTTATTAGTGATGTTACGGTTTCCATACAAAATAATAGTATTGCTAAAAGTAAGGCAACATGAAAATGAAGTGAACTCTTTTACACAATGACAGACATAAAAATTATACCGCGTTTGCGAATACGAAACATTATTAATATATTACAGTCTTTAAACAGAGCCGTTTTCGATTACATACGAAATACACACGTGTGTCGAACCATACGAAGACATCGTTTATATTCACAACTTTCATTGACTTGATTGCAGTTTTTTATATCACATTCGGGCACTATTTCACAGAATTCTTTGCGTTCACACGATACCATCATAAAACCCCACTAATTCTCGTTTGTAATCACTCTTTTTTTTAATGAAACGTCATAACGCCGCCGGAGCTAACAGGTAGGAAGCACGTAATGTTACTTGCGTGCAGGGTTGTCGAGTCGCAGCGGGCGCCAGCAGGGCTGCCACTCGTGGTCGGGGGGCCAGTATCAGAAATCCTCAAGGAGCACAGCGTCTCGCGGGACCAGCCCTTTCTGATCGCCTCGACAGCACAGCACGTGCTGGTCGTCCACCTCGAGTATCAACCGGAGACGTTCGCCTTCATTGAATGCAAGGTGACCGGAGTCCGATGGCAGCCTGTGCCATAGCGTTCTCACGTATCTGTCAACATCGATTATCCATATATAAATAGGTGTAATAAACATGGTTACTACTCTGTTTTTCAAGCGATTTTCTTGGTAATGGTTTTCATACATATCGTTGTTTAGTAGAAAACTTTGTTTATAAACAGAGGTTTATAAAGTAAATACTCCTCAAACTTTCAGCTCTTTACGTCTAGTAATAATAGTGAATGGTAAAAAAAAAGAAAGAATTATGGTCGAATTTCGACCATTACAAATATTAGTGTACCCTATGAGTAACCCTTTCTGCCAACGGAAGGCCGGTGGTAAGAGGGACGTTTGCTTGCCTCCTTCCACCGTCTTAGCCGGACTTGGGAAAGTGGATCGGGGGGCCCATCTTCCCATTGCACAGGTTCTACGAACGAAGGAGACGGCCGGTGTGTGCACGGTCATCTTCTGAATAGTGGCATGTTCATGTAGGATCTTGCCACTTAAAAAAAGAGGGTCTCTTACAAAATGAGGTGATGTTATGATGATAATAGTATTGTGCTCATACTTGTGTTTCTGTTGACTTTTGGTGTGATGCGCCCTCGCGGCGGAGGTGGAGGCGGCGCGGCGGGGCGCGGGGCCGGGCGCGGGCGGCGTGCGTCCGTGCGGCAGCGAGGAGGGC
>MU160227.1:58216-83747 GCA_015888305.1 Antheraea pernyi
TACGGCAGCGAGGAGGGCCGCGGGGCCGCGCCGCCGCCCCCTGCCCCCCACTGCTGGTCCACTCGGGACGTTCTGTCATACCACACCATCACAACCATTATTATATTACTAGCAATTTCCCACGGCTTCGTACGCGTTTTCTACGTAATAATTACTTTCCACGCTTCACTTTACGTCTACAATTATACCTATATAAAATATTATCTAACTAAATGACTAATAGAGAAATTACTTATTTTCCATACAAACTTTCTTCCCATTTTTCACCTTTTTAGGCGTTGAATTACCTATAATCCTTCCCTAGTGTTGACCTACATAGAAACCGGCAAGCAAATTTTCACGACTCTTTTGCTAATAGTTTCGGATGTGCGTTGATATATCAGTCAAACAATCAGTTATAGTTATACTATAGACACTAGATTCGCGAACCAAGAAATACAATTGGGCTTACTAACTATCATTTCATAATTTATGGTAGGTAGTTATTTTCTATAAGAGTTCTTTTTACTAACCAAGAACGACTCCCAACAATCGCGGCAAATGTACACCGTGAGATTTTAGTGAATAGGACACTCTCCTCCGGGCGAGTGGCGTGTTCATGTAGGATCTTGCCACTTAAAAAAAGAGGGTCTCTTACAGAATGAGGTGATGTTATGATGATAATAGTATTGTGATCATACTTGTGTTTCTGTTGACTTTTGGTGTGATGCGCCCTCGCGGCGGAGGTGGAGGCGGCGCGGCGGGGCGCGGGGCCGGGCGCGGGCGGCGTGCGTCCGTGCGGCAGCGAGGAGGGCCCACTCGGGACGTTCTGTCATACCACACCATCACAACCATTATTATATTACTAGCAATTTCCCACGACTTCGTACGCGTTTTCTATGTAATAATTACTTTCCACGCTTCACTTTTTAGCTCTACAATTATACCTATATAAAATATTATCTAACTAAATGACTAATAGAGAAATTACTTATTTTCCATACAAACTTTCTTCCCATTTTTCACCTTTTTAGGCGTTGAATTACCAATAATCCTTCCCTAGTGTTGACTTACAAAGAAACCTGCATGCAAATATTTACGCCTCTTTTGCTAATAGTTTCGGATTTACGTTGATATATCAGTCAATCAGTTATGGTTATACTATAGATACTAGATTCACGAACTAAATAATACAATTGGGCTTACTGACTATCATTTCATAATTTATGGTAGGTAGTTATTTTCTATAAGAGTTCTTTTTACTAACCAAGAACAACATGCATGTCGTAAAAGGATGTACAACTTCATGGTATGCATACTTCATGGTAGACAAGACGATATATTTATATAATTTTAGTAAGTAGAGCGATTTGCTCCTTGTGACTGGCTTTTATTATAAATACAAACATACAATAAGTACTTTTATTAGTTTATGTATTACGATTACCAACTGAAAATATTAGCAGTATTAAAAACACGTTGTTTCTTTGTATTCGATGAAAATACGAAATGAACAAAAAAATATTCAAAACTTTTTTGAATCTACAGAAACTGAGTGTACTGTCAAAAATACGGGCCCTATTTAAATTTCGTACTTCCAAAAATTATTCATCATAGAAAATATTTTCGATAAATATAGGTTTCAATTTTAAACAACTTGTATTTAAGTCAATTCTTACATCTTACTGTACCTATATGTGTATTGTACACAAAACAACGTCAGCATTTTATTTATTTATTTATACATTATGCCTGGCATTGCAATTATGCAATGGCATTCTCTACCAGTCAACCATTAGGTATAGTCAACCATAAGTATTTTGTTAGTAAAATCGTGTTTAATATTTTTGTTAGTCTGCTAATACTAGGGTTAGTGTCTATATTTTATATTTAGCATAAAACAAGCATAATAGAGTAAAGATTAGCGTTATAAAATTGAGTATTGTTAAAATGTATGACATTATGCGTACATACTTATATTTCTTATCATTTGTGATGTTTTTATTAACGCCATCGTTTGCCACTCGGGCCTTCATCGGATTGGGTCTCTTCGCCGTCATCTCGGGTAAAACTCTGGAGGTAGTGCGTAACATATATAAAAGCAGATAATAGATTTAGCGATAAATAAAAATGAAGTACTTGAAGACCTTTTAAACCATACAAAACCATAATTAGAATACAACAATATAATTAAAATAAAGTGGATATCGAATTGAAATGATATCACCTCCACCACATTTAAAAGAACCCAAACAAGTAACTTGACCAACTAAATTTGCATTTAGTAATTCAAAACCATAGGAGTGCTTTCTATGCTTAATTGCAAGTGCTAAAAGAACGCGTGAAGAATGTTTCTGCAATAGAATTAAGAGTAAAGATAGCTTTAGAAACAGTCCTTACCTGCTCACGGGCTGTGGTGGTTTTTTATTAGGGGTAATATTTGTTCTAGTAGCGGTATTATTCCGTGGAACCGCCGCTGCTGTCGGAGACGTGCCCTTGCGCACCGGCACCGGGATTCCCCTAAATTGATTATGAAATGTTACATCTTTTCAAACTTACTTAAATACCATAAAATTTATTTTAAAATACGTTTAAAATCACTTATCACTAGTACCCATATGTGTATAGAAGATATATTTTAAGTAGGTAGTTATTACCAACGAGTTTTTGCTCTATGTAGATTTCATATGTATTTTACAGAATTGTTTTCGTTATTACTTAACCCTTATGATCATATTTCTTACACCTTTCCCCCTCCATGGAGAACGAAGCGTTATGCTGCCTAGTTAGTGCTCTGAAAAGTTCGATACTTGCCAGTAAAAATCTCGTTGAAATAGTTTAACTGAATTTGGAGATAAACCCGGACAAATACCAAATAGTCCAATTATTTTTATATGTAAAGAAATCATCATTATGTAAATTCATAAAGTAGGTACCTAAGTTGTAAATAATGAATATCATAACCACATTTTAAAAAGTTTGTCAATATTCGAATATGGATAATGTAACTACTGCTTCAATTCTTCAGTTCTAAATACTAATTTGTCATCTAAATTCTATTTAAGATGTAGTAGACATTTGGGAACGTTTCCTGTACTATAAATAATACGAGTACAATGACGTGTGATTTTGTGATTCTGCCAACTGTAAAATCACAGGAACTACATGTTTACCGGCGTGATTACGTGCGAATATTGTCCGTAGCATGTGGCTTACACGTGAGGTTGATATTAATACTTTAAACTTTGGAAAAACGAAAAAGTACCTATTTGAATAATTTATTAATATAGTTACAACCTCCTTTGTAAATAATTAATCTGTAAATTATTCGCAATTTGCCATCGTTTTAATATTCATTTGTTTTATTTTATGTGTGTGACCGGCTTCTCGGTGTTTAAATGATTTCATTTAATAAAAATAAAAAGAGTAATCAAATAACAATCACAGAGTTTTTGGCGGGATCTTGGAATGTCATGTAGTGGATTTTATATTTTATTCATAATCTTGTGTTATTTGTCTCTATAGTATGTAATTAGTAAAATTTGTGGTGTTTTACGTAATATAATTTGGTTAGTGTGCACAAGTGAAATGGATCGGAAATAATAACTCGGAACATGGATTTTGACTTGCCACAAAAACTTCCATGAAGGTTCTAACAAGACGGCCACCAACTTGTTAGTACATCGATATGATCGCAAGGAATTTGTAATATCATTATAATTTTTATGTTTGCGACTGGCTTCTCGGTGTTTAAACGATTTCATTTAAAAAAATAAAAAGTTTAATCAAATAACAATCACATAGTTTTTGGCGGGATATTGAAATGTCATGTAGTGGACTTTATATTTTATTCATAATCTTGTGTTATTTGTCTCAAATATTATGTAATTAGTAAAATTAGTGGTGTTTTACGTAATATAATTTGGTTAGTGTGCACAAGTGAAATGGATCGGAAATAATAACACGGAACATGGATTTTGACTTGCCACAAAAACTTTAAAGTTATAACAATACAATAATCACCATTTTGTTAATTTATTGATGTGATCGCAAGGAACTTGTAATATAATTACCAATAATGGCAGTAATAATCTACTAGAAGATTGGCTGCCGAAAAAAAAAACAATCACATATCGTTTATAGTAGGTAGTAGATATAGTATGTTGAGCTGTTGACTTTTGAACGTACCGGTGCGTATTTTTGGCGGGCGAGTGTATTGCGGGCGCGAGGGGCCGCACGGGCGACGACACGGGTCGAGGGATCTTCGAACCGCGAGCCGTTGCCGGAGACGTCTCTCCTGTTAATTCACCTACATTATAAATATAATAGATATGTACTAAAATAAAAATAAAAAAGATAACATGGTGACGAGGGATCTTCGACCCGCGAGCCGTTGCCGGAGACGTCTCTCCTGTTAATTCACCTACATTATAAATATAATAGATATGTACTAAAATAAAAATAAAAAATAACATTTAAGAAATAAATACATACAATATGAAAATTGTGTGGTAAATATAAAATAAATTAGAGTTGTTAATCGAAAGTAATCTTTACCAAATATGTTATTTAACTAACAATTATAAAAAAAAGTTACGTCAATGGTATTACTGTTACTCATTATATGTTTGTAAAGTTTCTAAAAAATAATACAGACAAGAAAATCAACATGAATATAACCTTATAACTATTAATTTCTGCATCTATAGCTTTATTCCACGAATTTGTAATGAGCAATAGAAAAACAAAACTGGTATAACCATGTGGTTAACAGGTTCTATGAAACAAAAACACGTGTTCAACATGTTGATTATGTGGGTGTTAGATGAAACTAACCAGAGGGCGTGCCGGGTGTCTCGGCGTTGCTGAGCATCTCCCACTTGAGTTGCAAGCGTCGGAATTTCCCGCCGGTTGTGTTAGCGCCTGGCGCGCTGCCTCCGCTGCTGGCGGATCCCGGCCGCCATTGCTCCTCGCCGCTGCATTCCAGCTAAATGTACCACACATTATTTTTTTAATTATCTAAATTTTAGCGTTTGACCGCAACCTCATTTGAGGTTAAATGTCGATATGGTCTAAGTTAGTAAGCACTCTAAATCTAGGTACTGGCTTTCCAATGCTAAATGATAAGTAGCCAGGCGGACTTAAAAGCCCTACCGCCATGCTATGGTTGGGCGATGTTCTTCTTCACCGAAAGCTACTCTCGCTTTTATTTAAATTACGATTGAAATGTTTGTTCATTTCTATTTGTACTTAACATCCTCCACTATAATAGCCGTTACCAGTGATATTTCACTATTTTAACTATAAATGATTATTAATATAATAATACATATTGACAATTTCTCTTTACTGTTACTTTACCTTCTATCAAATTATATTATTTCCTTTAATATGAAAAATATGTATGTATATGTGTAAATAATATAATACGCCCGTGCCGCTTTTTGCTCGATTTGACGGGTACACTGCCGTGCGTGCCTCCAGATAAAAGTGGGCTTTAAGAAAATTCGTCGTTTGTATTCAAGGAGTAGAAGGTACCAGAAAGGAAAATAGTAGGACTACCTACAAAGCCGGTACTGGTACCCGCCCCCGGAGGGGCGCGAGGTTCCCTTGTTGGGCGGTGAGCCGCCTCAACCGAGAATTAGCGGAAGAGGCGGCCATCGTCCAGGCCTGGGCCATGCCCCCTCCCACAAGGGAAGACGTCGACGCGTCTGCAGCCCGCCTCCGTGGTGCCCTCACGGAGGTTTGCGACGCGTCGATGCCGCGGAGCGTGCACCGCCCAACAAACAAGAGGGCGGTGTACTGGTGGTCGCCGGAGCTCGCAGAGCTCCGCGCAGCTTGCTCCGCGGCCCGGCGGCTGTTCGGGCGCAGTCGCCGACGGCGGCACCGTGACCCTGAGGCGGAGGCCCGGCTGTATGGTAGCTACAGGGAGTGTAGGAAAACCCTACAGGCTGCCATCAGCCGGGCAAAAGAAGCTGCATGGGAGGAGCTACTCCAAACGGTGGAGGGGGATCCTTGGGGGCGCCCATACCGGATCGTGCGAAAGAAGTTGCGATCTTGGGCGCCCCCGGTGACGGAGACCCTTCGGCTGGACTTGGTGGCGAGGGTCGTGGGAGAATTATTCCCCGACCCTCCGCTGCTATCAGCTCCTCTCATGCCTCCGCCTCGGGCGGTAGTCGAGGAGGTGCTTGACGGTCCTCCCCCCCTAATAACGGAGGAGGAAATGGGGAGGGCTGTTGAGCGTCTCCTCAACCGTCGGAGAGCGCCCGGCCCTGATGGGGTCCCGGGTCGGGTGCTCGGCCTGATGCTGGGTCATCTAGGGGGGTGGCTTCGGGAACTGTTCGACAAATGTTTATCGATATATATAAGAAATAAATACATACAATATGATAATTGTGTGGTAAATATAAAATAAATTAGAGTTGAAAATCGAAAGTAATCTTTACCGAACGTGACATTATAAATATAATAGATATGTACTAAAATAAAAATAAAAAATAACATTTAAGAAATAAATACATACAATATGATAATTGTGTGGTAAATATAAAATAAATTAGAGTTGAAAATCGAAAGTAATCTTTACCGAACGTGTTATTTAACTAACAATAAAAAAAAAATCGTTACGTCAACGGTATTACCGTTACTCATTATATGTTTGTAAAGTTTCTAAAAAATAATACAGACAAGAAAATCAAAAATATGTTATTTAACTAACAATTATAAAAAAAAGTTACGTCAATGGTATTACTGTTACTCATTATATGTTTGTAAAGTTTCTAAAAAATAATACAGACAAGAAAATCAACATGAATATAACCTTATAACTATTAATTTCTGCATCTATAGCTTTATTCCACGAATTTGTAATGAGCAATAGAAAAACAAAACTGGTATAACCATGTGGTTAACAGGTTCTATGAAACAAAAACACGTGTTCAACATGTTGATTATGTGGGTGTTAGATGAAACTAACCAGAGGGCGTGCCGGGTGTCTCGGCGTTGCTGAGCATCTCCCACTTGAGTTGCAAGCGTCGGAATTTCCCGCCGGTTGTGTTAGCGCCTGGCGCGCTGCCTCCGCTGCTGGCGGATCCCGGCCGCCATTGCTCCTCGCCGCTGCATTCCAGCTAAATGTACCACACATTATTTTTTTAATTATCTAAATTTTAGCGTTTGACCGCAACCTCATTTGAGGTTAAATGTCGATATGGTCTAAGTTAGTAAGCACTCTAAATCTAGGTACTGGCTTTCCAATGCTAAATGATAAGTAGCCAGGCGGACTTAAAAGCCCTACCGCCATGCTATGGTTCCAGCGCGATGTTCTTCTTCACCGAAAGCTACTCTCGCTTTTATTTAAATTACGATTGAAATGTTTGTTCATTTCTATTTGTACTTAACATCCTCCACTATAATAGCCGTTACCAGTGATATTTCACTATTTTAACTATAAATGATTATTAATATAATAATACATATTGACAATTTCTCTTTACTGTTACTTTACCTTCTATCAAATTATATTATTTCCTTTAATATGAAAAATATGTATGTATATGTGTAAATAATATAATACGCCCGTGCCGCTTTTTGCTCGATTTGACGGGTACACTGCCGTGCGTGCCTCCAGATAAAAGTGGGCTTTAAGAAAATTCGTCGTTTGTATTCAAGGAGTAGAAGGTACCAGAAAGGAAAATAGTAGGACTACCTACAAAAAGAAATGAGATGCCATCAAAAATCAAAACTTGTAAAATAACCAATTCTCGCAACTCAGTTCTTCTACGGTAAAAAGTTATGAGATCCATGTAATGTGGCCATCACATGAAAACACAATGTATCTCACAAGTAATACATATTATATTAAATAAGATTGTTTAGTGCGATTGCCTAGTCAATCTAATTTATTTAAAACATAAAAGATTTTTAATATTGATATGGTCTCTATAATATGTTGTTAGGTTAGCTAATTACGTAAAAACTTAAGACAGAAGGTCCCTTAAGCAGGGAGATAATAAAGTAACCGACTTGGTATTACATGGATCTCATAACTTTATACGGTAGAATAACTGAATTGCGAGACTTCGTTTTTTTTACAAGATTTGTTTTTGATGGCATCTGTCTAACAGCAAACATATCAAAGTTCTCCGCGTTTGAACTGAAGTTATTTTAGTTTATATATCTCTGAAGTGGGTCACGCATTTATAGATAAAGCGAATGGGAGTTTTCTTTGATTTTTGTCAAATCGTGTTGATATGTTTAAAATTTATTTGTGTCCTTATTCTATCTATCTTATCATATTGAAAGTAATTGGTCTGACCACTTTTTATATCTATTTTATCTGTTCTATTTATTGGAAATTTGTATGTACCTGCATTATAATATCAATGATTTGAAATTTTTTCAACAAACGACTTATTTATATGATAACTAGCGGACCTGGCGGACGTCGTCCTGTCTTGATAATAAAAAATATAAATCCTGAAAGTCAACTGTAGCGCCACCTACCGGGTCCAATTGTGAATCTAAACCATTCTCGGATCCACTGGAACACGCACACATTATATTGTATGTACCTGCATTATAATTTCAATAATTTGAAATTCTTTCAAGAAACGACTTACTTATATGATAATTATCTACTAACATAAGAAAAATACACAAATAGAAAAAACAAAACACAACGAGGCATTTGAACGTTAGAATTTATGCACAAGCCCAAGATATAAAAGCAAAAGAACGTAATCAGTTATGTTAGTATATACATGCATTATAAAACAGCAAATGCAACAGAACCGATTAATATATACATATATAACAATGAAAGCACGACTGATTTAACATGACACACGGGAACCCGGCCAGTTACCTTCGCTTCATTGCTGGTTGTCTTAGCGGAGGGTTTATTGTTTTCTAAACTATCGGTGTAATCATCGCTGTCGTCGAACACTAGCCTGTCGAAAGCTTGCATCAATTTCGAGCCCAAATGTATCCCAGACCATCTGCGGTTCATTTCCAATTCAATCCTGCTATTATTTGGGCATATATCGTAGCCAATCGTCATCGGATTGACGCATGATCGTGGTCTGTTCTTTTCTACAACCGTTCTCACATTCGCCGATTCATTCAATAGATCGGGCGTTGATGGCTCTTTATTTTTGGGTTCCTTGTGTCTCATAATAACGCTGGTCTGACAATCGTCGCTAGAGAGGCCGCTCGACTGCATCGAACGCACTAGCTTCAGTAAGTTCCGCTGATTCAGTGTTAGTGGTGGGTTAATCGAAGTGGGCTGTTAAATACATCAAATAGTTTTTAACTTCATGCATCATGCCATTAGTTAGTCTAAAGTTTTCAATCATCTCCTTAAGAAAACCGCATTGACACCAACGACTGAGCCATGCTCTTATTTGCATTTTATGAAAGCTGTGCACGAAACGATATATCGGTATTTGATTTATACGCTTTGAATGGTGATTCCTAAGCACATGCAATAAACGATAAAATGCAAATAAAGCGATGTTTACTCGGGCTGGCGGCATTTCGGCAATATGCGGAAAGTTGTTTGCGAGACAAAATATTGATTAGACAGTGGTTTTGGAAAGTTAGTGTTATAAATGGCAATAGAAATTTAGTCAGTAATTAATATCGTCTTAAAATGTTTACTTACTCTACTGGCGGCTCGCATATCATTCTCGATCCTCTTGAAACTTCTATGCAATTCGCGCATTTCAAACATAAGGTCGAGGGAGAATGGTAGAAGTTTCAATGGCTCTAAACTAGCAAGTAACGTATCCAGTAGTGCTCGACAGCGCGGCTCGCCGACGCATCCGGCGAGGATGAGGGAATCCTGACCATAGTGTTTGGCAAGTATTGATTCCCGAGTACGTACATAGGAAACCCATGCGTCGACAGTCTGTGCGCTGTTAACAACACAAGAACTTAATATATTTCAAAATATAACGAAATCTTTAGGGTAGTCGGAACGAAAACTTACTTGAGTAAACCAAGAATGAATGCGTTAAACTTAACCAGTCCTTCCGTAACAGCATCTTCGCTATTTATCCTAAGTACCAGCTCATTTAAAGATTTTGTTATTGGTCCTAAAAATGAAGTAACGTTAAGGTTTTAATATCCATTAAAATTACGTATTTTGTGTACTTGTGACATTTTTACTATACCTTGTCTCGCCGTTGCTTCCACCATTTGCCAAACGGAATTATTGATAGCTCCAAACGAAGTGTCAATGCTCTCTTTCAATCCATCTCTAAATACTGCGTATAACGCTGGACACAATGCATTTAGAGCTATTTTAGCACAAGCTGGGGACTGTTTAGAATCCCCTAGGTATGCCAGTTCCGCTTGGTCAGTCGCCGGGGAAAAGTGTTGAATTAACATTTCTACGGCGTCCGTTACATTGGAGATTAAGGCTGAAAGTTCATTGGATATTTTAAGCTACTTATAATTAAAACCTGAATATGTAAATTAAATGCCGAATTATTATAACCTATCGCAGAAATACATTCAAAATGACATTTTCATTGATTAAGTATTTGGACAAAATTAGATTTTTGATTTCTTAGACCAAGAACTTCGTTAAATTTTAAATTATTAAGATCGTCTAATTTAGCGCAGGCTACATATACGCATCAATATTAAAGCAGGCTAAAGTCATGAAAAGTCTACGAATACCAGAATCTGTTCATGACTAATTTTTAAATAAAAATAAGTAAAGAGGATTTAGACCCAATTTAAGGTATTATAATAGATATTTTTAATAAGACATAATAGTTTATAAACTGTTTGTAGCGTGTGTAATTTTTACCTCTCTTTTGTGATACGTCTATAAAATCGTACTTTCTCCTCCCTTCCATATGAACAGGGCTACCATACTCATCTGGGCTCACTTCAGCTTCTTCACATATTGGCATTTCCGCTAAGTTTTTGCCCTAAAATATAAATAACAAATAACGAGCATGTTTAAGAATCTGAATAAAAAATAAAATCAGTGCCACGAAATGTATATGCTAAGCTCAGTTATTGCTAGTGAAATGCATAAACAACCATGTTTGCAAAGCAACTAATGTATTCAGGCAAAAATACAATACGTGCAAAACAAACAATTAGTCTCTGTTGGTACAATGTGTTTTGTGGTCTATTTTAGTAGAATTACTGGCAAATAATAAACGAAAAAGAATGAATAACAGAAAAGAAGCAAAGACACTACTTACTCACAGAAATCAGCTGACAATGATGTGGACAACTAAAGTATATTAGTAAATAGGTTACCTGCTGATAATGTCTTTGTGCTAAGACTGTAGAAATATTAGGTGAATTAGGTGGAGTGATGAGACTCTCCCCTTTAACGTCTTCCAAAGTTCTCAGTTGAACCTGTTGACATTCGGCCTGAGAGTCAGGCTTCTGTGCAAAACTTACAGATTTCTTACTATTACAACTACTGCCACTCGATTCTGTGGA
Source organism: Antheraea pernyi (assembly GCA_015888305.1). Lineage (NCBI taxonomy): Eukaryota > Metazoa > Arthropoda > Insecta > Lepidoptera > Saturniidae > Antheraea > Antheraea pernyi. The sequence continues at coordinate 69,665 of MU160227.1, forward strand.
TCTTTGATTCTCTTCTTGGGACCGTTTCATTTGTAAGAACTTGCTCACTTGATTTCTTACCTTTTGAACTTGATTTTGATCCCACTCGTCCATGTTTTGACAACTGAAGCCGCTCTCTTTTAGGAATTCTTCTAGCTGTTGCAAGTCGGCGCTACTTATCAATGCACCTGGAGGCGGGAATTCTATGTATTCCATTTTCTTTGTTCGAGGTTTTGGTAATGGAGGAGTGTGTGCCCTGTGGTACTTGATCTCATTCGATTTTCCTGATTCTAAACTGCTCTCAGTACCAACACCTTCATCTGGATAGTATTCGTTGTAATCAGCATCCTTCTCAGCAGCATCGAGAAATTGTTGTGAAAGCCGTTTTGCAGCTAAATCATTGTTTTTCTTGTAGTCAACATTTTGATTTTGCAGATAATATGGTTCTTGTAGTGATCTTCTTTTCGTTTTATGTTCTGTAGCCGCTGTCATACAGACGATGGGGTCTTGCATTAATTCGTCCATTTCAAACATGCTATAACGTTTCGTATGTGTATTTGATTTACGAGCTTTGTCCACGGACTTGCGTAATATGCTCTTTGGTAAAGGTGGTCTGGGTGGAGCCAATTCGCCAAGTTTGGCAAGGCGATTTTGATCAGCTAGCGAAAGTGAGCGTCTTGGTACGGTAGGGTTACCTCTTAGTCCTTCGTTATTGGCGCTTGCCTCTGAACTTGTAGCGCTATCATAACGATAAACAAAGAGTGGATTATAGTTTCCAGCAGGTGCCGGGCTGTTTTGTGCAGATGAATCTGTCAGCATGGTCGAAGAGCCTCGATATCCTGAAGATGGTTGGGTGGCCGTGCTCGAACTCGATGAGACTGCAGTGGTATTGCCTGCCAAATTGTTGCAATCACAACTCACAGGTCTGTTTTTGGGTTTTGACGTTGTGCTACAGTATTTATCAGCAAACCTACTCTCCTTTTCTTTTACGTGTTGCATTAGTTCTGGCAGTTCTGATAACATCTGTTTACATTCTGCAGGTAATAAGAAGTTTAGTGAATCCCAGTCTTTTATATGCCCCAGACCTTTCTTTTTCAGCATTTCAACATCATTACACGAAAAGGGTCTTTTGTTTTTAAGTTGTAATTTATTTCTTTTCACTTCACTTGTTTTTGGTGATAGATTTACTTTTAGAGGATTTAAATAAATGTTTGGTCTTCCGTTCAGAAAGCTTATATCAGGTAGAGTATAATTAGGATACAAAACAAACACTGGTTTCTCATAATCTCCTTCCTTCAGTTTTTGCAAGAATGATGTTTCAATCACTTTATATATTTCCCTGTCCTGATGGACAGTTGATTGTTGCATGCTTGACGTTTGCATGCTTTTGTCTAGTGTATCACTGTCAAGGTGGGTAGAGGTTGACTTGTGATCACAAGAATCTCTATGTAGAATCTTATTCATTCTAGTAATTTGAGTTCCCTCTGATTCAGAACAGCTCGAAATACTCACACTGGTCGTTGATGATTGCGAAGAACAGGCCTTTCGGCTATTTCTAAGTTTAGATGGACTGTTTACGACGTTTAAAGCAGCTCTTTTGATATGAGGTTTATTTACTGTTGCGTATATGTTACTTTCACTCTCAGTGAGCTTAGCTCCATCATTTGTTTCTTCCTCTTCGAACAAAACCTCATCGTATACTCTGTTACCATATATATTAATAGGTGGAATTTCTTCGTATAGTAGTAATGAGGTATCCGCTACATCATTTATCGGAATATCCATTTGGGGTCGATCTGCATTCATCGGTTTGCAATCACTCATCTTAGTGTGGTCTCCTAAAGATTCTGCACTATCACCGCCAGAACTAGACGGCCAGCATTCGGACTTCTCCATCTGTTCCATACTAACAATACCATCATTACTCATACTTTTCTGTTTCATAAATAATTTGACCAAACTAAACGATTTGGGTTGGCTCTTATCTGAGGATGATTGGTTTTCTGTTGAAGACGTACTCATAGGTTCACTGCAGTGTGAAGTACGTTGTTGTGAGACATCGTATACTTTCATGCATGTAGGTGAGCCCGATAGCCTTTGGTTGGCAGTGAAGGAATCGACCTGTAATATATGTACTTCATAAATTCAGTATCGCTCAAAGAACGCCCAATGTGTGCTAATACCATTACTAACATATACATACATACCGTTGAGTTACTTAAAGCAATTGAATTAATCGAACTGTTCATTAATTTTCTTCTGTAGAGATTAGGCAAACTTTGGCTTTTTATGACAGAATTATTCATGTCGCCTGTGGCATCATCTGATTCACGTGAGTCTTCATTATTATTGCCAGATGGATGCCTACAAACAAAGTAACTTCGAGCTGTAAAACATCTTTATAAACATATTTGGTATTGTAAAAATAAAAAGTATAGGTATATCAGCGTAAAGAACATATGTTTATTTCTATGAAAGTGCCGAGACGTTGTTTTTATATTTCTTTAAGTTCAAAACTTTATTTGGTATAATCATTTCAAGAATATTAAAAAAAAAACATGCGTCGTTTTACCTTCTTAACGGAGATTGGCTGCTTTGTTTCTTAAGTTTACTCCACGTGGTTAATCCTAAATCGCTTCTAACCATTGATGTTGTTAGCTTATTTGTTAGTTTCTTACATCTCTCTAATAATTCTAAGTTCCTGCGCGTTCTTTCATCGTTATCTAATACTAGATTTTCTTCTACCTTACCCAATTTGTCTGGAAAGAAATTTTAGTTATTAACTGGCTTATCGTGAGTAATATGTCTATGAATCATATTACGCATAATATAAACAGCTAACAAGCTGATAAAACATTATGTCATTATTTTGTTATGTTTCTGCTGAAACGCTGGGAAATAATGTCTTACCATGTTTTTGATTGACGGCTGATTCGGCACACTCACTGTCCTCAGAGTAAGTGGTGAGACTGCCCTCGAAGGCGATAGTATAGTTGTCTTTGTTGGCCTGGCAGGTGAGAATGAGGTCCTGCTCAGTGGGCAGCTCGCAGTCCAGGCTATCCACACTAAAGTGGACGCCATGTGCACCCTCCTTTACCGGAGAGAACAGAAGTTCGGACTTGCATATCGACATCGTGTTGATTGAACCAACAGATTCTTCGCCCTGGATTATAATTTTTATATAAAATTTTACAATTTTTGTAAACGAATACGGATATTTGCTGTGTACATTCAATATCGTTGAAATGATGAAAGGATTGATCTGAGTCGTATAGAGGAATAATGTCAAATTTAAAGCCGATATACATCTCGAAAAACGCTCGATAATTTGATCTACTCGAAAACAATTAATCATGAGCGATAACATAATATACTCTAGGATCATACATTCTATTCTACCTCCTACTTGGTCAAAAACCACTTACACTCTACACACACAACTCTACCTTCTAAATATTCCTGGATCTAAAATAGAGTTCTCTAAATGTTTCACAAAATGTATACCATGAAAATCAAAATCAATTGTACTATTGTAAGAAACTACTTAGGATGTATATTATGGAATCCGTGTTACTATATGTATTGGGTACCAACAAATATATACATAAAAAAGAACCGTATCAGTTCAAAAATTACTTGTACTTCTTCAAAAAGCAACATTTATAAATTCATATATCGTTTAGAAATTCTAAGTTTACTTAACGTTAGTTTAGTTAACATCCCAAATATTCTATTAGAGAATATTAAAAAAAAAATATTTTACCGTCTCATCATTACAATGCGTGTACTATTTGGTTCATAAGCCACAGTCCTTTTACTTATACACATAACGCGGGCAAGCAAGAGATTTAACAAAATATATGTTTAGCATAATCATGATCTTTTTAGAAAATATACTGCCTATTCCCGGCCACAAAGTGCATAAACTTTTTTTTTTAAAAAGAAGGCATGTTATTGGTCTTGTGTAGTTGGTTAATCACTTGTTATTCTTGGTAACATTACTAATAATTGTTTACCTTTGTTATCACAATAGATTTGTACATGTGATGACTTATAATCTGTTTTACACACAACTCTTTGTAATTAACTGTAAGTTATCAATGCAGATAAATGAAAAATCTAATAATAATTACGAAAATAGCTTCATTAAAAGGAATACACTTAAACTGTTAGCTAGCCGGGAGATAATTTATTTTTTAATTATATTTGTGAGAGAACAATATAAATATTAGGTTTTCAATTTTAATCCTTCGATGTAGTCTATGAAGAACATTTTATAACTAAATTGACGTAAATCTATGTTCGAAAATGTTCAACCAATACCACGGTTTAACCGGTATAGAACACAGGGCTGGATTTACACAAGTACAATAGCGCTTCTATCGCCTACAAAAGAGGGTCCACCACAAGAGGACTTTTTGAAATGTTTAATATATCAAAAACATACGTGTTTATAAATATAAAGAGGTTACATTAATGACGAATTTTGTTAATACCTTAAAACATATTCAAAACTATTCGAGAGAACTTCTTTATTGTCATCAGGCCTTCCAACCTTGGAATCCGCCATTGATCGAAATAAATAAACGACACAAAATACAACGTTTATACCTGAAATACGACTGGCAACTGAACAAAACGAATTTATTAGTAAACGTTACTGTTTTCAACCCAATTTTTATATTGTTTAAATGACAAATACTAGTTTCAACATTAAGAATGATAAAATCAAGTACGTGTAGTAAACATTCATTAAAATATGTATAGAGAATCAGAATTTACAATTGGTAAAAAGTAGAATATCTGTAAATATTAAAAATAAATACAAAGTAGGTAGTAATAACATATGAACGCTTTCGGGAGATTTCGAAACCAACGCGTGCTAGTTCGAACATAAACATTTACGCCTGTTGAAACTCTGGATGCGGATGCAAGTTGCGTCTAAAAATAAGGAATGCAGCTTATACACTGAATAAACATGAATAATTGTAGACTATTTTTCTTTATTGTATCTCAGTAAATCTCTTACTACTACGAATAATTAATTTTATTTCAGTTTATATTTATCAGACTTAAAAAAGGAGGTCAATTCGGTTGTATTTTTTTTGACGTTTGTTACCTCAAAACTCCGCCATTTATAAACCGATTTGAATTTTTCTTTTATTGAAAAGAGGGTGGTGCTTTCAAGTAGGTCCCATTGAATTCTATTGGCTTTGAAAATCGTATAGGAAATGCATAGTGATTGCAATATTGGAGGTTTATGACAAATCAAGACTAAGTAGGCAGGTACCTAATGATGATCAAAGGTATTCTGTTGCATTAATAGCAGATTTTTTGTAGTCGGGTTTATTTTTTTATTCATTTTTTCTGTTAAAATATACATAGATATAGAAAAGTGGAGGCCGTATATCATCAAATTCCTTTAGAGGGTTCATTATATATACGTGATCATTCCAACATATTAAGTCAGTATAGTAGGCACGAATACACAAAGTATGCTTTACGAGCTAACGAAAAAATTTAACAAGCTCTATTGGACAGCAGGATATTATGGAATGACAAACAACATGGCCGTTTGGAACAAGCGTTATCATCAATTTAATAATTTTTCCTGCTAGGAATGAGGTCACAAATTGTATTGACGCTGTGATAATGCTCTTGTTTATGCAATTAAATTTATCATATCTATTTCTAATTGTATATTACTTTCTCATATTATTAAATAACATTTCAATAAACAAGAGATCTTAATGAGGGTAGTTGTTTACTTAATAATTTATAAATTCGATTAGATCATTAGTTTAATTCTAGTATATGGTTTTTATAACTTTGTTTTTAACAATAACTATATGTTATTTAGTGTATGTTACATATGACAAATAAAATGCAAAAGAACAAAGTATGTTGTTCAAGATGTTATTATGAAACGATAACCTCTAACTTTATTATCATAGTTTATTCTACCATTTGTACATTATAATTTATTAAAACAATTAAATGAAGCCACGTGAACAAATGACGCAAAACAAATTATGTGACTCACTGAATAATATCCACTGTAAGAGTCCCAATCGTACTCCGTCACACCCATTTTTATTTATTTTTAACGGCACAAAAAAATTATACACAATATTAAAATTATACACAACTCAGAGAGTCGTTTGTGTCATAATACACGATTGTTAACACTATCGAAGTCAATAAAGTTCACTCAGTCCGCTCGAAATTCTTATCTCACACATACACAATTATTTATCAGTTTCTCCGAACTATAATACTTATTAGAGAAGCTCCTTATTATTGCAATCATTGCAGAAAGTACGCGAGCATTAGACAGCACAACACTCCCGAGAGATCTGGGTGCGACTGGGGCACCAGGAATATGAATTTTAATATTAGCCACCGCAAGCGCTTGTCAAGCTGTGTTGTAATTCCGCGTTCTACACATACCGATGTACAGATGCGACTGACAACGAGAACGAACTACGTTGTGATTCAAAACCGAATAAATAGGGCAATAAACGCCTAATTATCTCCGTAATTGCAATTAAATTCTGTATTTCGAATTCCAATTAGTAGAATCTCCAAGGCTGTACAAACTAAGAACCCTTGAGAGAACTTATTATTAAAACTAGGGTATATTTTTGGAAAGAACGATACGTGCACGGTTTAGTTAGGTAAATATATTCTTGTTAAATCTGTAACATTTTAAACAGTTTACTGAGAATATTTGAGGAAATTAGTCTTTATTTTCGTAACTATTAATATTTTCATAGTCCAGCAGTTGAATGTCTGATTAATAAGCACTGATAGTGGATGTGGTTGTTACTGATATAGTTGTTTCGATAGTTTTATGATTTATAAGTAAAAAATAAATATAATCTTATTTATCAAATACCAACTTCGCTAAGTATGTTATTGGTGGTATATTATAGTAACGTACGGTTTTGTAATAATTCAAATCCAATTCCATAGTGTTAGTAGCACCGTTTATTTTCAACAAATAATACTAATACCGGAGTAAAATAAATTTCATTATATTTTTGAACCGTTAAAGTTTGTTATAATTAAATATTATATACCGTTTTAAGACAGTAAAAATTAACACTACGAAGTCACTAAGTAAATCATTACTTAAATCAAAAGGGAAATATAAACCAATGTCAGTTCAATATTTTTTCGTTTAAAAAGTTTTATTAAGTCAGATTTTGAAACATCTTAACAGTAAAATGAAACTATAAAATAGTAATAAACCGAACAGTTTGAGAACCAACGACGGATAGGATAGACTCATTGGTAACGCACACATAGAGAAGCAGTGTGTGCACAACCGAACATAAATATGGTTAAATATAGATCACATATACTATACTAGTTGTGTTGGGAATTGTGTGTACGACCGAGGGGAATAACGACTGTTAAACTGATTGACGCAATTTCAATGTAGACAGTACACTCACACAGCGGCATTGTTCTTATTTTATTATTACTACCGTACTGCTACATCCCGTGGGACCAACGCACTTGTAGCCGCTATATAGGAAAACTTAATTATGAATAGCCTATGAATGCCTGAACTTTCTATTTCCCGCCCACGTGGGGTAGGTTTATGTACTCCAGGGCATTCGATATATTGTTACTATAAACATGGTTGTGCTAAATATTTTTTACGTACATCATTCATTACTTTCAAGGATATTAATATAGTAACTGCGTTCATTGTGTATAGATAAAATAGATCTTTTGAATAATAATAATGGCGACCGATGAGGGATAGCGCATCTCTCGGTAGTCGCCATTGTTTTTTATGGTTTTTGGATTGTACTGTGCTCACCATCAGGCACAGTGCATTCACTTTGCTGTGCTACAATAAAAAATGTATTATTATGTTATATCTTATATATATATAATTACAAGATATAACATAATAGTATATACATTATATATATATATATATACACACACACACACATATATATATATATATATATATATATATATATATATATATATATATATATATATATATATATATATATATATATATATATATATATATATATATATATATATATATATATATATATATATATATAATATATATATTTTACAATGATAGAAAAACGCTAATAACGTTTGATAGATTACCGTGGAAGTTGGGCAAATATTATTTATTTATTTAAACTTTATTGTACACCAATTACATACATTTATTTCAAAAACATTTCACGTTTTGTTATTGGTACAATGGCATTAATATGGCAATTAATGGCAAGAAATAAGGCCGTTATTGTTATTAGCAATTTCTTCCAGGCAACCTTTGGATGGATTTTTTCAATGGAGTAGAGTCAGGAGTATTCTGGGTGTACGGGAATCACAACTAGTTAATACCACCTAAGTTAGTGGCACGTATTATTTATTTATGAAGAAATTTTTTATGCCTTTCATTTTATTAGAACTGGTCATTAAGTGGGCGCAAAACTATATTTTATTTTTTAACGCAGATAAAATCGTCACGTTTATTGGTAATTATGAGCGCTAAGAAGTCTGTAGTCATCGTGGTAACACGAAATCACTTTTTGATCATGTTAATATCTACCGTTAGTCAATCAAATAGGCATTAAAATTACATCTACATATTATAAAGGTGACAACCAGATACAAAATTTAAAGCCAAGAGAACTCCTATCCCGAACAATTGAAGTGGTTTAAGTTTATGTACTCGTCTAATGAGCTCAATGGATGATTAACTTAATAGTTCTATGTGCTATTTACCGAGTTGCAGAGTTGTTGTTTGGCGCGTTGGATCCTAAGCTGAAATGGATTATTTCTAAAAGAAGTATGTATAAATTAGGCAATGTAATTTGATTAAGATTCCATCATGATTTTGGAGTCATACAAGTCAAAGAAGACGAAAAGAGAAGTTATTTTGTCTTTCTTTGTAGATTTTACCGTTTGATCACAATTTCACCAAGTTCATAAGGATGTGGTTTTAGATGATAAACACTAATACAATAGGAGGACTGCGTCTCGAGTGCAACTGCAAGAACACACCTTGACGTCAAATTTTGACCTTGAAGATAGATAACGATGTGTGCATTAGAAAAAAATTTGGCCGTCACGGGACGCCTGGCAGATGTGAAACATCGATATTGTTTTGTATAAGTTATATGGCAAAAAAAATAGATTACGCTAGAAATCAGCTATGTCATACTGAAAAGATAAAGAATTACAAGTTTATTCCGAAAAATAATGTCATTTATTTATTTTATTACATAAATATTCATTTTTATTAAATACAAAAATTCAACTAGGCGCAGGCGCGGTCTGTTTGGTGGCATTTATCAAAGGGCGCTAGGTCGTCGGCGCGTGCCGCGTAACAATAGTATAACGAGTGGCCGACAAAACAATTTGAATCTTATTTTTATACAGACAGGGTTGCATATGTTTTTGAGTATTTCGTTAATAGTGCAAAGTTCGTGTTTTGCGTCGCCACGTCGCGTCGCGCCAAGTCAAAATCAAGTTGTCCCGCGCCTATAGATGTTTCACATCAAATGATTTACCACCATAACACGAATAATGAATTTGTAATTCTTTACAACATTTGTCGCTATATACATGAGACTCTAGCCTGGGACCAGATAAATGTTATTTCATTGATTTAAGCCTTTAGACCACCACATATACCACCACCATTTATTTAAGTAATTTTAAAATAGGTATAAGGTTAGTTTCACAGATAATTATTATACTAATAGGAGCGAAGCGTGGCGGGAATACTTTCACAATCCGAGCCGAAAAATCTGACCCATTTTATATTTAATCTTTTATATCCAATTTGTTTATTATAAAGCATATGTGCAATTATATGTTTTTTTAATTCGTACTTTCTACAATGAAATTTATTATTGTTAAAAAATAATTAGATTCTATATAAAATGTGCTTTTTGGATTTGTATACCAAAATAAGTTAGGCGAAATTTAACCCTAGTAGTTTAAATCTATATTACAACACTGTATAAAAAATAAATTAATATAAATATTAATTTAAATGCCTCGTTTAAAAGTAACATTTATTAATAAAACTACAATATAAAAATATTACCTTAATAGCAAATGCTTATTAGACAATTATTTTTGTATTAATTAATTTTATTAATTATCTGAGGTTAAAGATTATATGTTATAAATATCTATATAAATAACTTTATAAATATATATAATACACATATATTATGATTTATAAAAGTGTTTTATAAATAAACTAGTGCCAGCTATATCTCTAAAGCGTCCTCTATAGTATAAAACCCACACGTAAACCATTATTGTTATTAAATCACACTAGATGGCGGTGTATTTAGAAACAAAATAAAACACATTAAGATATTAAAAACACGACGTAAAGAATATTGAAAATAGTGTTAATAATTATATAAAATTTGTGCTGTACAGGTAACATGAGTAAGCGTTCTGTTGATATAGACGTGATTATGGAATGCAGTTGGAAAATAACAATGGTACAGCATTGTGAAGGCGAACCTGCAAACTACTGTTGACACTCATACTGCTGTCGAAACGAAATGTTTCCAAGAAAGAGCTCGAGATGCTCGCGAACATCTCACCGCGGGGGTTACTCTGCAATACATCATAATTCAATTTCATCTTCACTAATAAGATAATGTTATTAAACTGAAAACAAAATAAACAAATTACATAAACATAAATCGTGATACATAAATAAATGGATATACAATCGTACATATAAATTATCCATATATTTTAGTTACCATCACCGTCAGAAAGAAGTATATAATTAATACCTATATATAAAAATAAGTTTAGAAATATCTATGGTTCTATTGTTATATGTACCGTCAGTTGAAGTAAGTTTTATTTTAACACAGTAATATGATTGCGGATTAATAAAGTACAGTACAATTAAGAAAAATGGGTACTGACAATTTATGAATATTGGCTTTTTTTTTTTTGAACTGACTACGCTATTGACCCAGCAAGGTCTTAACAGCTTCACCGGGCTACTAAGGCGAGCGCTTAAGGCACTCAGCCGATTTTATTTTGACAACTAGCTCAAGGGTGCACGGCACACCTCGGCTTTGGCTGTTGCCTGATACATGCAATAACCTAAGCTAAGCGAACTATTCATACATATATGAGTTGTTGAAACATATATGTGTACCAAGCATACATACCTCAACAACTCTTATATATATTTCGTATCTGATAATGTATGATTATTGGCATATTTACGTTTCAGAACCACGACAAACTCTTATGTCTCTGTATAGGTTCATTGATTTTGAAATCCTATTTGTCGACCCGAATTACTAGGTTTTCATAATGTTTACGGTTGTCACGTACAGGTGTTGCTATGTTTAGGTGTCTAAAATGTGACTGAACACCATTCACCACCAATAAAACTATTGATTTAATAAACAAAATCAATAACAGTATCAAATTTTTTTCAGCTCTTCCTTCTATAAACAACCGTAGAATGTGATGATATTGATAAACAAGTTTAGACTTACACGGTCTATAATTGTTTAATATTATTTAATACACATGCTAACTCCAAAGGTCCTTTGGTAAAACCCCAGAAACATAAATTCAGACTGGAATTAACATTTAAAATAATTAAACTGTTTTAAATATTTTTCTTTTATTCAATAGTTACCTACTTTTAATATAAATCGGCGATATAAATGTATTTATGGATCTCCAACAGTATCGCATACATATAAAATCTAGTTTACCCCACGGTTTTACCTGAATTACTCTCCCCTTTTAGAGTTGTCACGTGAATTGTTATAAAGTAGAATGTTCCTTAATAAACGGCTAAACTGAAATAGATACTTCAAATGTTATAAATGAAATTATAGTTTCAGAGATTAACGTATTCAAACGTATACTACATTTTTCAGTTTTATAATACTTGTATTTATTCCATGAATATATTCCATGATTTTTACATCTAATAACGTACAGAATAGTAAACATTATCGGCATCTTAAAATAAATTCATTTATTGCAATCGCGTCCCTTAACAGATTGGTCATGACCGTGAAATATAGTCAAGGATAATTGACATTTGATTCATGATAATCCAACGATCCTACTCCATTGACTGTTAAGTGGTACTCTAATGCAATTGACCCCCTAGAGCAGACATAATTAGGTTGATTTGTCGCACGGGTCGCTTTCCGCGTTCTTGCACTATCTACGTTCCTACTTTATACTTTTCAAAGTTAATATCGATGTAATTCATTTCAATTTGTTTATTATGCTTTGAAATACAATTTAATAATTACGAAAAATAAGGACGTACGTACTGGAAGTAATCCTTAATTTTATGTTAAGAATTAGATGTTCATTGTAATAAAAATGATAAGTTAATAAATGCAATAATGATTTATGTATCTAATGAATAAGTTCAGGTGGTGGTTATATATAATACTTGTATTAAAAATAAAAATATGTTTCCAACAAAAACTGTAATGTATTTAAAAATATATATTCTCTTACTAAAACATTTCTGTTAAGATCAAGACTTATTAGAAAACATATCATCATCTTTTACCCTTATCCATAAGTAGGGTCGATACATGTTTTCGTCTTTGTAGTCCGGTGAAGCTGTAAAGACCTTGCTAGGTCAATAACGTAGTCGGTTCGAGAAAAAAAACGTTTTCGTCTTTTATTCTCCCCTATCTGATATCATCTCAGTATTCACATCTTTTATACCCATATCATTTTTCACACGATCTATCCAAACCTTTTTCGATCTTTCTCTCCTTCTATATATGGCCATCTCCATATTAAAGTTTTCTAGTTACATTTTTTTTATATTATAGGAGGCAAACGGACAGGTGGGTCATCTGATGTTAAGTGATCACCACCGTCCATAGACACTTGCAACACCAGGGGAGTCGCAAGTGCGTTGCCAACCTGTCTTAGGGGAGAGGGAGAGTAAGGGGAGTGGAGGTGGGCCTCCGGCGCTCTCACTGACCGAACGAAACGCAACAATGCAAACACTGTTACTTCACGTCGGTTTTCTGTGAGAGGGTGGTAGAGTGGTAATACCCCGGGCGAGCCGGCCCATTCATGCTGAAACCATTAATAGCTTCAGCGTAGCTCTACCACCTACATAACTTAACTTTCCTCTCTCCTCGTGATATACTGATTCCATACTAACCTACTACTCCTCAACTTCTATGTCACTGGTGCTATTTTCAAACTTCCTGTGATATACATACACATTCTTAATGTTATCCATTCTAGTTACGCCACACATCCATCTTAACACTCGCATCTTTGTCACATGTAATCTTCTCTCATCTGTCTCTCTCGTAGGCTAGCGCTTAGATCCATATAGAATGATTGGTCTTATAAAAGTTTAATACACCTTCCCCTTATGTTTCAAGAGTATGTATGATAAAGTAAATTTTCAAAAAAAAGTATTAACCGACTTCAATATCGATCAATAACCCATAAGGCACTAAAAAGCTGAAAATAAATAGTTTATCAAAAATAAAACATATGAATATGTGTGCTACCTAGAGATGTACTGGAAGTCGGTACCAACCAAAATTTTTGTATTACAGAGACGCGAGAGTGGACTTAAACTTTGTACCTGTAGATGATATGATTTTCGGTTTGGTTGGCACCGACTTCCAATACATCTCTAGGTAGCACACATATTCATATGTTTCATTTAATTTGGTTGATTTGATAAACTATTTATTTTCCGCTTTTTAGTGCCTTATGGAGTTTTGATTGATATTGAAGTCGGTTAATACTTTTTTTTGAAAATTTACTTCTGTTAAATGCAAAAATCAAAACCAAAAATATTTTACTCGATTTAGGCCCTGAGAAGGCGCTTATGAGCGTCAAAACTACCACCGGTTCGACAAACAACCCACTTATTGAGAAGAACCGCCAAGAAACGCAAAACTATCACCGGTTCGACAAACAACCTACTCATTGAGAAGAACCGCCAAGTAACGCAATCTGGTTTTTTTTTTCAAACAGATATGTAGTTACATTCATTATTAGTGGATGCACAGAGAGGGGCGTCATTTCCAGACATCAC
>MU160228.1:0-12054 GCA_015888305.1 Antheraea pernyi
AAATGGACCCTGGATCCTGGACTAATACTACAGTATAATTTTGTTTTTGATACCCATTGAATATAAAAACAATAAAGTATTAATTCTAGTTTGTCTTCAATAGATTTTATTACGAATACACGATAGTCCACTGATTTTATTATCTATTCCCTCACTCAGGTCCTTTATTAACATTGTATTTTAAATTGTACATATTCTCTTTATTGTCTAATGGCGTATTCAAATCTCAAATATGTTTAAAATTGTATTTTATGAGTGCAAACAATTCTTTTATCAACGTCCCCTGTATGTTTGTTCTTTATATATTATTTACGCCTATTTTCGTATTAAAGGATTAACAAATGGAAAGAGAGGGTAGTTTATTTTTAATAGCCTTTAAAAACAATCTGTTTCTCTGGTCTCTTTCTCTCTATCTCACGATTTTTAAAGGTTTTTTTATGGATATTATGTATATTTTTGGGAGGATCTTAATATATAAAATACTAGCCTCTGCCCGCGACTTCGTCCGCGTGTAATAGTTATGTTGGGCTGACACCAACACGCAGCGGAAGCTCTCAAGAGAAAAAAAAACCCTATTTTGAAACATTCTTCATTGGTATTCTGTTCCTATTGGTCTTGGCATGATGATATGTGGCATATAACCTTCTTCGATAAATGAGCTATATGACACTGAAATTTATTCGAATTTTTCAAATCGGACCAGTAGATCCTTTTTTTTTACGTTGTACGTCTTCCGCTATAGTTGGGGCGGCACGAGATCTCTATAGACAGCCTTGTACACCGTCCACCGACCTGTACCCCCCGACCCATCTTCCCTGGTTCGGTTACAGAGGGAGGAGGCGGTCAAACTGACACCTCCTCCTGCCCGTCCTCCGTTGGCGGAGACGGCCACTTTGAGGGTCCTGCTCACGGACACTCACACATCCTCGCTACCGAGCATGGCCGCAACTACTAGATCCAGAGTTTACCCCCTACAACGTCACAAACAATATTAATATAGATTCATACTTATCACATTTGTAGCCCTTATATCTAAATATTGTAAAAAACTATAGTGGCATAGATTTTTTGTCTAAATTTTGCATGTTATATTTGCATTATTAATAACTAGCCGACCCGTGCCCACTTCGTTGGGCGGGAATACGTAAGCGTGGAATGGGTATTTTACGCTAAGACGCAGCGGAAGCTCTGAAAAGGAAAAAAAATACCTTGATTTTGCAACATTCTTCATTGCTGCTCCGCTCCTATGTGTCTTAGCGTGATGATATATAGCCTATAACCTTCCCTGATAAATGAGCTATATAACACTGAAAGAATTTTCCAAATCGGATCAGTAGTTCCTGAGATTACCCCTTAACAACGTCACAAACTCACAAACTCTACCTCTTTATAATATTAGTATAGATGACCTACTCAGAATTATTATACGCTAATCCAGTTATCACTATGATATTTTCTGTATGTCTAATATTATGGGTATTGTTTGTCGGTATGTCTTGATAATGTAGGTCTCAGAAAACTCCGCGGTCAAATGATCTAGATATCGTATCATACGTATGCAAAATATCTACCCACTTATCTTCGATAGCGCTAAAGTTGACTAAATTTGCTGTCAATCTTGATTGCTGTAATCAAAAAATTGTTTATCTTGACTTGTTTTTATCATTTAGCATTGTTTAACATTGATATTACAATTAGTTTTTACATAAATCTAATCGGCTGTTTTAGATTTTTAATAGTGATAGCTGATTAGTATAACCTTGTCTTGGACTATAATTAGATTTAAATTAAATTCTTATTATTGTTTCAGGAAGGACACTGAATTGGGTGAGTGCAAAATTAACAATGACTGTACAAGAAAAAATCGCTTCCAAGACTAAATTTTCTCGACGTCATTTACCTACATAATTTACGAGTTTTTTTCATATCATAGGAGGCAAACGAACAGATGGGTCTCCTGATGTTAAGTGATCACCACCGTCCATAGACACTTGCAAAGTACTTTATTCTCTTTGCATTAAGTGTTATATCGCTGATTCAATTGTCTTTACGTGATCGACAAAATATAATCGACGAGATATAAATGTTAATTTGTTTAATATTAACAAAACAAATCAATTTGGTTTATCTAGTGTAATACAACGTGTTCAAACAGTCCGTTGGTTCAAGAAATATTTTATACATTAAACTGTATATCAGCGTCTTCGCTCCCATGACATTGCTATTCTTGATATGTTGATATAAAACATTCTTAATATGTTCTTATGCTACAAAATAAACTACTGTCCAAAATTAATATATTTATGGTTGAAGCCCTGGAAGTAGTATTGAATTATTCATACCAATGTTATATAGCTCAAGAAACTTTTTTTATTCGTTTGAATTTTCCAGATTCGAAACCATATTTCATTTATTTATCCTATATAAATATAGGTTATGAAAAGTGTAATGTCATGCTACGGTCTGTAAGAGTGAAGCAGTATTACCATACAACGTGTAGGACAGATCGTACGCTAAGCATGAATTAGGTAATAGTGCATGTCACGCGGTGCGGGGTAGTGGAGTCAAGGGCGTTTTAACTACTCGCAGAGAATAGAGTTTTATCCAGAAGGGTTTACCTGTGAAGGTACAACGCCGTGCGATTTAGTTGCGTTTTCTTTTACAGCTTATGTGTTTTATACGAAGATATTTTTTGATTTTTGTCTATATGCATTGGCAGTAATCGAAATTTTTGAAAATTTAACACAAATAATACCGCTCAATAATAACGCTCTTCTGGTAATAAATTTGCTTTTTCAAATATATTCTTTTACAATGAAACAAAAATATTTTACACCTCTCGGTCCATAACGACCAGGGTCCTATTATACGCTGTTAATTACATAAAACGAAAACATTTTAATTACAGTCCAAGTCTGTCGGCCTCTAATCTTCCCGTTTCAAAATTAGGTCTCTCGACGCAATTCCCTTTGTAAATAAATGTATACAAATTAATGTTGAATTTTACATTATGATCCGGACGGGAATTACGCATTTCACGATCAACTTGGCTACTTGTAAAGTTATTTAGATAAAATTTATTGTTATCCATAACAGAACCATGTAATAGTTGTTATTGTATTCTTAAAGTTATAACAACTCACGATCTAATTTACAATTTGGTGGTCCGATACAAATTTATCCAGTAAGCGGAAAATGGACAAGAGTAATTCCGCATTGTTAACTTAAAATTATCACTTAATAACAATACCAAGGTTAGGGTGGCAAATACTAGGAAAGAGGGGTTATTTCATTTCCTAGTTTGTTTTTCTTCGCAACAATTTCGAAGGAGTAACTTAAGGAGTTAAAAGAGGAAGTATCATTGCCACACTTCTTTATGCCGCAAAGCATTGTTCTAGTTATTGTGTTTTGGTTCGAAGGGCGTGATCAGCCAAACGCAGTACCCCACAACGCCTTCCGATTTAGTTCTCAAGGGTACCCACTTATTATGATTTACATTAGGTTTACGATTCTCTTCATGTCGGTATTATATAGCCTTTTTATAGTTGCTCGACAAAGCGGCAGTACTATGCCTATATTAAACTCAGACAATCCAAAAATGACTGTGACATGTTTTAGGGCCGGTCTACTCTGTAATGCCGCCTTGTTAGACTCGGTTGCTGGGCATGCATTAACGAACGAAAAGATAGTCACAGTGTCTGGTTTATCATCATATGTGTAGACTTCACGACACAGTCCAGTACAGATCCCTACTATAGGGATTGGTTACTGAATGTACATCAGTTGATTTCGGAACGTAAGATGCTTAAGGCTATTGCGCGTATTGCCAGAACCGCTGACCAATAGATGGATGGCACGCCTTCATGCTACGTCATACAAAAAAAATCTCTTGCTTTTAATCCTGAACACTACTTTATTCAAAAATACTTTTTGAAAATTCCTTATGCATACTCCAGTATTGACCTAAACAGCTCATTAAAATTTTCTTGTTGCAAAATGCTAATTATAAACTTTATATTATTATTAACTCGAGGCTTGGGAGAAATTTTGGTAATAAATAAATTTAACAGCTCATTAATTCAAATCGTTATTTATGTTAACATTGCGTTGTAATTAACAAGATTTATGTTAAGAGTCGAAATTATACCAAGTCGCTGTTTATTGTGAGCCCTAATCTATAACAATAGCAGTTATACCCCCACTAATTCTATGGTTCGTGATAATTACTCCTTGGATTAGGGTTTTCCATTTAATATCACGAAGCTGATTTTATTTAGAATATGTGCTCACGGCTAGGACGGTGAAAATTTGGGGTTGTAGGTATTTTTTGGTGACAAATAAAAAAGATTTGTCACAAAAAATTGAAAAAAAAGTATACTTCACGACCTATTCTATTCTGATACCTACTAAATATATATTCAAAATTTCATAAAAATGGGTTCTGCCTTTACGGAGGAGTTCAAACACTAACATCATGACACAAGATTTTGATATATTAGGTACTAGCGGACCCGGCAGACGTTGTTCCGCCCTGATTATAAAATAATCCTGGACAAATTATATACCAAAACGTTCCTCGTGAATCACTTTATCCATTGGTGAAAACCGCATTAAGATCCGTTCAGTAGTTTTTGAGTTTATCGCGAACAGACAGACAGACAGACGCGGTAGGGGACTTTGTTTTATACTATGTAATGAAGTATATCAGGTAGGTATGTTCCTTCATATTCGACACAAAAACTTTATGAAACATTGTAAGTGTGCGAAAATTTTGAGAATTAACGAATTATTATGTATGTAAATTAATAATACCGGATTGCCGAAATTTATTCAAATTGTATCTTCCATGTTAGATTTTAAACATTGCTATGACGTCAGTCGTTTGTTAGCGCACTTCAAAGTCCTCGTATTAAGAATAGAATATAATTTATTGGTTTTTGAAGTAAAGGGAGGTGTCGAATAACATCATAAGACTTGAGACATCCAAGACAACCTCACCTGCACGTGGTGCACCCTGCTGAATAACGAAGGAGGCAATGGCGAAAGCGGGGTGGTAGGGTTTTACAGCCTGACTGGGTGGCAACCATCATGTATATGGCGAAAAAGCCCGTAATAGTGATTCGCTTCTGCGGTTCGCGTTCCGGGATCAGCCTGTGCATATCCAGCTTTTCGCAGGCCGGCATGGATCCGGCGATGGATAGTGTGTCACTCGGTGGTCGCCATTGTTTTTGGGATTGTACTGTGCTTACCATCAGACATAGTGCAGTCATTTTGCCGTGCTACTATAAAAAAAAAGCTTCTCATAGGAAAACGCTAAATCTAGGTAGAGGTGGCTGGTTCTCAAGTGTCGCTGACGGAACATACCTCCTACAGGTACAAAGCGAAATAGTTTAGGTAGCCAGGTGGACTCAGAAAAAGCCCTATCAACTTGCAAATTAATTAAAGTGGAAGATAGTCGTTAGTCGCCTATATTGTATAATAATCTTTAATTGTTTTATTTGTACTCCACAATTACTAAATAATAAATGATTTCCTTAGTAAGGCCTAATGTAGTAAAATGTGAGTTCAATCCATATATATAATAATAATGTAAATCTAACATATCTGTACTTTTTAGACTATTGTGAAATTAATTGTTGCAGGCGTCTTCGAATAAGCAATAAAATACATTTAAATCATTTTTTGAAATGTCTGTATGTTTGTATGAACACGCATCACTGCTATAGTACTGCCTTCACGATAGAACCACAAGAAAATCATAACGCATATCCTCGACTATCTTCTGGGTGTCATTAAAATCGGTTCACTCTATCAAAAGTTTTTGTAATTTTCATGAGGACGCGACTTAATACCAGAGAAAAGAAGATAATTAAACGGACTTAATACATTCAGATGATTGTATTAGTCACTGTTGTTTAGCATTAGGTTCCACGCAAACGGAGTCGCGGGTACAACCCACCTCCCCTCGCCCCTTCCCGGTGGGGAGTGGGGAGTGCCCCACCCCCCTAACGCAGGGTGGCAACGCACTTGCGACTCTTCCGGTGTTGCAAGTGTCTATGGACGGTGGTGATCACTTAACATCAGGTGAACCACCCATTCGTTTGCCTTCTATGATATAAAAAAAAAGACTAGTATCAGATAAATGTACGTAAATGTGGTAAGAATTTTGAACCAATGGATTTCGACTCCGTTTACGACTTTAGCTGTTACATGGACTATAATGTGAATAAATAAAAAAAAATGGAATCAGGTAAGATCTTGTGAATGAATACATTTTTTTTTACCGTTCACTTTACCGTAAGTCGTGTATTATTTTACAACAGTGCTACCATTTCGGAAGTGAGCAAGATGATCTCTTAGATAAGAACGTTTAGTTATTAAATATGATATTATCTGTGTATTTTTTTTTTCGTATTCTCCACTTTCTATACTGACACGAGGTATATTAAGGTGTTTAAAAATACATTCAGGTTGTACAATGTTATTGCCGATAATTGTGATAAAAAAAGAATTGGAACAAATTGATGACCAAACGCCCCGTCAACTCTTCTATGCAGAAGTAAATGCCAGTGACAAATAAATCCGCTATATTATTAATATACTAGGGTAGAACGCTGAGAATGAGTCATCGTGCATGACTGGTGTTGCCGCATTTTATTTGTAAATTGCCAGACATTTTAAGTTTAGAATCCTGAGGATTATTCCGCTATTAATAGTACCATGGGCTTGCTGCATAAAGGCATACTTATTTGCTATATTTTACATAAGAAAATAGTGTTAGGTATTTTGGTTGAGATATATTTTTTTACCTTTTCGAATACTACTACCATACAATTTTTGTTACGGCTTTTGTGATGGTTTTGGAATCGGTTTTCAGTCTTGACAGTCTCTATCATCATATTCATTGTTGTTACTAATTAGCGTTTGTGTATTAATTAGAGTACTATTACAATGCTACTTTTTATAAAGGATATGAATATTGACGGTTTTTTTTTCGAACTAACCACACTATTACCTAGCATGGTATTAACAACTTCACCGGACTACTAAGGCGAGCGCTTAAGGCACTCAGCCGATTTTATTTTGACAACTCGCTCAAGGAATATCGCCGGGCTTGATTGTAATATGTTCAAATATAATTTACAAAAAAGGTTAGAATTTGTAATGGGTCTCTTTGATACGCTCTTTAGTCTAAGCGGCTTATTGCATTTTTACATATAAGGTGTCGTTTGACTCACCTTTATAAAGTGAGCAATATTGGTTAAAATATAAGTAAATCAGAGAAGAGAGAAGATATTGAATTAAGATTTTAAATACCAATACTCAAATAATTTAAAAACTCGTTCATTAATATATGTAGCCTTGTCACCGAATAGAAATAACGTATTCAGATTCCTCTCAGTAAAAAAATGATACGATATGCAATGTTCTATACTCAATCTGGGGTGGAGCAAAGACAATGCACACACGTACCTTACTTCTCCAGTACCTGTTAAGATCCATTGACACGAAATCAGATTGCCACAACAAATAAAAATTCTAACCGGTAACAGTGTATTTTTGCGAGTAACAGTTTTACATACACGATGTTGGAGCTTCAATAGTTGATGAGTAAGTGTCTCATGACAGGTATTGCCAACTACGTTTTTATACTGCATCAGGTATTACACATATGTGATAATGAAACAATATAACTGAAAAATGTTTCAGTATTTTTACATACACGATGTTGGAGCTTCAATAGTTGATGAGTAAGTGTCTCATGACAGGTATTGCCAACTACGTTTTTATACTGCATCAGGTATTACACATATGTGATAATGAAACAATATAACTGAAAATGTTTCAGTATTTTTGCAATACGACTTTTTATTATTAATTATTTAATTTGAATTTGTAAAATAATTAATAAAATTCACAATATAGAAGATGCGAAATGTTTTCAATGAATAAAATAACTCCAACTCTATAATTAAATAAATCTATAGGATTTAATACATTAATATTATCAGATTGGAATTCTAAAAACATATCTACTACAGTCATACCTATAAAAAAATAAATATTTATGTATGGTATATTATCTGTATTTTTCTATTACATATATAACAAAATTCCTGTTGTTTCATGTTAATGGCTTATAGTTGGCAACCCTACTCACGAGGGTGGTCGATCGAGCTAGCACAGATGATGTTATTTATAATGTTTTATGGTTCTTTTATAACGAACCACTGTACAGGCTATTAAAATCTTGTACTACACCGTCAATACTGTTTTCTTATTGGACGATTAAAATTGATCTATTGTAAGTACGCGATTATCATCTCCTTGTCTGATTAATCCTTCGATAAAAAAACATGTTTTTAGTAGTTTGAAACGATTGAATAAAGCGAAGTATAAGAAGATTTTAATAAAAAATAATACTGCCTACAAAATAATATACTCTAAAGAAATGCACCAGAACTTTGTACACGATGGGTACAGTACTCGCCAATCTTTTTGATCCTTCTGAATATAAATGCGAAGAACATAAATTTAGACATAAATACTTATTATATCATACGCATAACATCGAAGTAAATGCCAGTAAAGAATAAATAAATGGTCTATATGAAATTCTTATAATAATAATGTTATAACTTTCTTTTATCTTAATACTTTATCGACCGATAAGCTATTGAATCGGCTTTTTATTGCCAACACTTACCGGCTGTCAGCCTATTAATTGATTGCCATTTGATTATCATAATAATTATTATAATCGTATAAGAACAGAAAGCGGACAATTCTATATGAGCATACGAAACGCATAGATACTCCTTGACTATATTATGTGCAAGCCCGAACTTGACGATTGATGTGTATCTAGAATTCAAGTCAAATCAAAAATACTTTATTCAGTTTAGGCCCCAATAAGGCACTTATGAACGTCAAAGACTACTACCGGTTCGGAAAACAACCCAGTCATCGAGAAGAACCGGCAAGAAACTCGATCGGGTACATTTTTTAAACATATATTTCCAATACATTATACAATGCTTTAAGTGGATGCACAGAGAGGAGTCAATTCCAGACATCACTACCATTCACATACTGATCCACTCTATAATATCCTTTTGAAACTAAAACACGTTTGACGTGGCGCTTAAATTTACAGTCCGGCAAATCGGTAACATGCTTTGGGACTTTACTGTAGAACCTAACACTATTACCTAAAAAACTATTACTGGTTTTGCTAAGTCTGAAACACGGGACCACCAGTTTATTACAGTTTCTAGTATTTAGATTATGCCGGTCTTTAACTAAATTCAGTTTCTCAAAACTAATAATGACGTTTGATGCACGGAAAAGTTCAAATTAAAAAAAAATTATATTTTTTCTTTACATATGTAATAGAATGCATATTATATTACAGAAAAGCCATAAAATTCAAGGATTTGTAATGTGATATCGTAACAAACATATTTTTGTGCGCTTAAATTGCAAACGCTGGCTACACCTTACGTAATAGATCACATGAATGTACTACAAAAACCTTAAAAAGGTCGATAAAAACAGTACGTGAAGCTGTGGAACAATCTCCCGGCCAGTGTGTTCCCTCCTTTCTATGACATGGGGTCCTTCAAGCGCAACGTGAAGAGATACTTACGCAGGCCGGCACGACAGCGGCGACCGGCGATGGATAGTATGTCTCTCGGTGGTCGCCATTGTTTTTGGATTGTACTGTGCTTACCATCAGGCACAGTGCAGTCATATTGCCGTGCTACAATAAAAATAAAAAAACCAACGACCGAAGAGTAACCTGTTACTTGTTTACCATTTATGGACTATGGGAAAGCTTCAGATTTGTTTGAGAACTTGGCCACATTGCATTTCTCAAACTGTTGAAATATTTATATGAAAATAAGACTATTTTGGTCCTACTACAAACCCAGATCTCGATACTTATATTTTTGGGATGACACAGAGATACCAATATTATTTTTCTAAACTATTTACCCCTGCACTGAATAATGTTATAAGATTTGAGCAACGAAGGTTGAGCCATAAATATAAAGGTTTCTACCTGATTACAAAGTAATATCGTTTGAGAAGACCTCGGTACAATAATTAATGACATCAAAAGAGCTTGCATCGAGTTGATTGTAGGAGAAATATGGTCAATATTGCAGATCATTTTAAACGTCCATGTTGCTCCATGTGTCGTAATATCGTAATTTGTTGATTATTACATTCATGTTAAGAATTTTTCCAGTTAGGTAAGTCTTACTTTAAGAAAGAAGTTAATCGTAACTTAAAGCCACGTAACACCTTCGCGGCCAAGTTACCACAAATTCTTAAAATCTTTGATCAACGGGTATTACCATCAACATTTGATGCCGATAGTCCATCAATGTACGATGCTGAGACTTACTCGCTAACCATAGGCCTTATGAGAAAGCTGAATGACGTCCATAGTGTACTGGAGAGATTTATGCTCGGAATTCAGAAATCAGTAAATCCTTACATTACCAAAGTCACCTGTAAACTACTAAGAATAGTTTAACTTAAGTTGTAGTAGCTGGGGAATTAATGTAGTAGTTGGGTAGCGTGCAGGTGAGGCTGGCTTGGGTGTCTCAAGTCTTATGATGTTATTTAACACCCCTTACACCCCAAAATAATATATATTATATATATAATGGTATGACTTGATTGTATGAAGAATTATATTTGTATAAAAGATGTAAGTAAATAAATTTTGAATTAACAGCTGATAGAGAAGAGTAGTGAGAAGAAAATACGTTGTGTCGACTCTACTTAGATGGGATAAAGGTAGGAAGATGATGTTATTTATTTATAATATGAGATAACATTGAAAGAATTTTCCAAATTAGACCAGTAGTTCCTGAGATTAGCGCGTTCAACCAAACAAACCATCCAGCTTTATAATATTAGTATAGATTTATTTATAATAATAGCAGCTTCTCCCCGCGACTTCGTCCGCGTGGAATAGTTACTTTAGTCTATGGCTAACACGGAGGGGAAGCTCTCAAAATGGAAAAAAACGATTTTGAAACATTCCTCATCGTTCCTCCGCTCCTATTGTTCTCAGCGTGATGATATATAGCCTTTCTCGATAAATGAACTAACACTGAAAGAATTACAAATCAGACCAATAGCTCCTGAGATAAGCGCGTTCAACTAAACAAACAAACCCTCCAGCTTTATAAAAAAAAATATCATAAGAGACCAACGAACAAGTTTGTCACCTGATGTTAAGTGATCACCACCGTCCATAGACACTTGCAGCACCAGGGGAGTCGCAAGTGCGTTGCCAGTCTGTGTTTGGGAGGGACGGGGCTGGAAGGGAAGGGGAAGGGGAATAGGAGGACGGGAAGAGGAGGTGGTTATCCGGCGCTCTCACTGAGCGAACGAAACGCAACAATGCAAGCACTGTGACTTCACGTCGGTTCTCTGTGAAAGGGTGGTACTACCTCGGGAGATCGGACCCATTTATGCTGAAACAGTATAAATTACGATAATATAATTTTATCGTGGTTAAAGATTAATATTTTTAATGTTTACCGACTAGTGTAGGTATAGTTTATATCGTATTCTATACACTAGGAAGCAAGAATAGAATATTGAACTCAACGTAGCGTATGATGAGTCTACATGCACAATATTTCATTCACGGTGCGAGTCGTTCGCGAGGTATCACTCCAAAGTTTATGGATTGTGTATGAGACACGAATTAACTTAGAAAAGTAGCTCGACACACCGCGCCGTCACATACCGTCGTACAGTTATACACTGAGTTGATTCACAAAGGCCGAAACATTTATATTATTATGGAACTCAATTGCAAAGTTTCCGACAGCTTTGCATACTAACAATTACTCGGGAGTATACACGAGACATATTCTTTCTAATATGTTTTACTCGTACACTGGTTAACTACTTCAAGAGAAATAAAAATAATAATTCCCTTCATTAGTTTTCCCAAAGCTATCTACAGATTTACCGGTTAATGTGTTATATATTCGGTATCTTAACTCTGCCCTCCCAATACAT
>MU160228.1:16911-79298 GCA_015888305.1 Antheraea pernyi
GGTAAGCACAGTACAATCCAAAAACAATGGCGACCACCGAGTGATACACTATCCATCGTCGGTCACCGCTGTCATGCCGGTCTGCAAAAAGCTGGATATGTACAGGCTGATCCCGAAACGCGACCCGCAGAATCGAATCAGTCAGGCTGTAAAACCGTACCACCCCGCTTTCGCCATTGGCTCGTTCGTTATTCAACAGGGTGCACCACGTGCAGGTGAGGTTGGCTTGGGTGTCTCAAGTCTTACGATGTTATTCGACACCCCTTACATCCCTATTTATGTTTACATGATTGGATATAGTGTGTCTTACCCGGAAGCGTTAATGAGACTTATAATTATAGTTTTTTTACTTTAACTATGGAGATTTCAATCATACAAAAATACCATACGAATGTGGGAGAGTTTGAAAATGACTACAAATATGCTAAAAGTTATCAATTCAGTATAAAGTCTTACTCTACGAAATGTGGTCTTCTAGGAAAATAATTAAAAACGAAAATACATTTCACTAAATAAACCTAAGTAAATTATATATAACATTTTTGAGAGGAATCCTCGCGAGACCCTCTGAGAACTCTTCGCTAAGTTATTTCAATGTCGTAACCGAGAGGTCGAATAAACAACGCAGTTATGAAATTAAAATAAATTGAAAACCTTCATTTAAGCGGAAACATTAAGACGTTTTAAATAAATGATTTGTTTGAACAATTCGTTTCAAAATGAATAGAGAACGCGCGACCTAATTTTGCGCTTTGCCTTATGGCTTAATTACAGGTAACGAGTACAGTGGCGAGACAGTGCTCTCGGTCGAGTGCTCGGTACGTATAAACACATTGACGAGTGATCGGCCGAGTGCTAGGCCGACCAGAGTGGCGAGAGAGTCAACAGAAACACGATTTTATTGTCTCGCCACTGTACTCGTTACGTGGAATTAAGCCATTACTGTCCATCATGTTGAAAGTTTGTTGTCAAACATATATAGGTGTGTTCCGACAGCTGAATTTGAGGGCCTGTCGTCTTCTGTAGCTAGTTACCATCTTAGGTCATCGTTATTTAATTCTATCAAACAAATTACGAATGAGTCTTTTTGTTTGTTTGTTAAGCTTTCATGCCAAAATGCCAAACCGGTCATAATTAAAATTTGCATACACGTTGTCAAGGTTATTCCAAAGGACATAGGCACCTTTCGTACAAAAAAAAGTACTATTAATATAAAAGCCGCGAGCAAAAGCTAGTGGTGAATGTTAGTAGGTACTGGAAGGTCAAATCTATTTTGTCGCGAGGCGAAACCACGAGCAAAACAAATAAATAAACAGGGAATGTGAATGTGAGTATTATAAAAGTTAGTATATATAATTTTTATATTGAAGTAAGTTATTTTAGTATCAAGCGTTATATATATCGGGGTGACCTTGGGAATGGCAGTTATAAAGGTATGACATCAATCATAGACGACGTCCTCTTTTTCATTAAATCGAGCAGTCACTCAAGATCAATCAAATATCAGTAATAAAAGCCTTTACCATAAACCACCGATATATATTGTAGAGATTTAAACGAGACAATGCTTCACGCAAGAATAATTCCCTCTCTACCGTGGATGTCGTATCGCTCACACCCTAGCGTGTTCGCGGCGAGACCGCATCAGGCGATGGCTTCTCGTCCTCCCTCAGCAATGGAAGGGTTTCTCTGTGAGGTGCGCTCATCTTGGCTGTCTACTGGCGGTGATCTTACACCTGTAGTTGGGCCGACAGTCGTCTGGGACTTTATGCTGAAAAGAAGATAAGAATTTTGCCTACCCTCCCAACCAATTTATACCCGAACAGACACTATTTACGGGCTGGTATTTAATCTTTCTATCGTCTGTCACGCCTGAAAGCAGTTTTTATTTGTTCTGAGGAAAAAGATTAAATTAGTCATTATTATCTAGGCATTAGGTATCTATATAATAAACTCCATTATGAATGAATAAGTTATACTCGGAAATTAGTCCCCATGTTTGATAATATCTTTGTGGTGAAAAGGAGCTCATGTCCTGAATATATTGCCAGATTATTTTTATACCCAAATTCAGTGCTATCGGT
Source organism: Antheraea pernyi (assembly GCA_015888305.1). Lineage (NCBI taxonomy): Eukaryota > Metazoa > Arthropoda > Insecta > Lepidoptera > Saturniidae > Antheraea > Antheraea pernyi. The sequence continues at coordinate 18,996 of MU160228.1, forward strand.
TCGTAGGTATAGTTATAAACAAACGACAAACCGACAGACGGACATAAATTACTTTCACATTTACAATATTGGAGTGGATTATTAAATATTCACCGAAGTAAAAATTTTCAGCTGACTTGATGCGAAATTGTTTTTATATTTTAACTTGTCTCTTACTAATATATTCTATTTATATTTTACAGGTAGACGAGAAAGACAGTGATATTTTAGGTAAATATATTTTAGATTATGTATTTATTTATTTATATACTATAAGACAAAGTCCCCTACCGCGTCCGTCTGTCTGTCTGTTCGCGATAAACTCAAAAACTACTGAACGGATCTTCTTACGGTTTTCACCAGTGGGTAAAGTAAAATTCATGAGGGACGTTTTAGTATATAATTTGTCAAGAATTTTTTCATAATCAGGGTGGGACAACGTCTGAAAAACGATAAGGCATAATTATTGACAATTTGAGATGAAATCAATAAGTTACTAATCTTAGTAATAACAGCATACTTACAGCTTAGGTATACTTATAATCAGGGTGGGACAACGTCTGAAAAACGATAAGGCATAATTATTGACAATTTGAGATGAAATCAATAAGTTACTAATCTTAGTAATAACAGCATACTTACAGCTTAGGTATACTTAAATTCATTACTTGAGCATTTTAGATGCCGATGTTTTTATGTGATTTCGCCTGCGTGTAATTTTCTGTATCTATTATGTCTATACCTAATATTATAAAGATGGAGGGTTTGTTTATTTGTTTGCTTGAACGTGCTAATCTCAAGAACTACTGGTCCGATTTGCGAAAATTCTTTCAGTGTTAGATAGCTCCTTTATCGAGAAAGACTATGTATCACCACGGTAAGGCCAAGAGGAGCTGAGCACCAACGTAGAATATTTCAAAATCGGGTATTTTTTTCCTTTTGTGAGCTTCCGCTGCGTGTTAGCGTTAGCCCAAAGTAACTATTCAACGCGGACGAAGTCGCAGGCGGTACCTAGTATTCAATATAAGAAGTAGCTATGTCCTTATCCAGGTCCTGAGCTATGTTTAGGTTTAATTTAATTGCATTCATAGGCATACTCGTGAAAGGTAATGAACTGACGAAGTTTCATTTTAATATTATTACTTCATTATTTATTCCTTATTCTGTTAGTGCTGGAGGACCACCTCCCCTCTCCTCTCCCTCTCCCTCCCCTTTCCCCAAACACAGGTTGGCAACGCACTTACGTCTCCCCTAGGGCTGTTAGTGTCTATAGACGGTGGCGATCACTTAACATCAGCTGACCCACATGTTCTGTTTCATATATTGGTCAGGAACAGTTCCTTTTCCCTAGATGATCCCATTGCCGTTTTCAGTAAAGCACCTGCCAACATGTTTGCGAATGATGATCGATTGAGGCGCAACAAACAAAAAACATCATTCGCAGTTACGATATTAGTTGAGATAAGTATGGATATAAAAACATTGAAATACATACTTCTAATATTCCTATAAGTATAATTTCAAATAATACAGGAATCAACGTAATAAAAGGTTAAATGTTTTGTTAATGTAATTAGCGTGACATAGTGTTACGCTTAAAACTTTGACTTAGTTTGTTTATGCTTGTAAGTGGTGGGTTTTACAATGGCTGCCCGTTTGACTACGTCATTCTGCCGCGTACCGTATCCTAAATATAAAACTAAATAAAGCTACCAGCTTCACAGGTAATTACCAGAATTATTACCTAAAACGGCAACGAGCGTCAACACAATTTGTTTTATTGGCCACATCCCGTTTTTCGTTTTATGCTACCGGTTTAGTTTTCCTTGTTGCTCTTGCTATAGGTACTCGTACTTAGTGCCGAAATACGTGGCGTAGAAGTTAATTATTATGACCTTTCCTATTGTATATGATTATATTATAACTAACGGCCCCGGCGGACAGTGTCCCGCCGTGATAATAAAAAATGTAAACAAATTATATACTAAAATCTTCCTCGTGAATCACTCTATCTACTGGTGAAAGCCGGATGAAAAACCGTTCGGTAGTTTTTGAGTTTTTCGCGAACAGTCAGACAGACAGACAGACGCCGCAGAACACTTTGCTTTATACTATGTAATGATAATTTTAAAAAAGTCGAAAAACTGCTGCTAACAGTAGTGAACATTGAGAACAATTTAATAAATTCTTTTATTTAATCAATTACAGACTGGGTTATAATTTGTAAATTTAAATTATTAACAGTAGTTTGGTTTTCAAATATATTGGCATATAGATATTACTATCTATAAACATTTTAATGCAGTTTTGTTACCGCCGCGTGAATAGTAAATATTGTGTCAGCGAGGGTAGGAGCACTTTGTTTCATGATCGCTCCCGGCGCTCGCGACGCCGCCCAGATCGGTTAGTATCATCGTATGGAAAGCGCGTGTGCTTGGAGACAATAGTGGGTTCCATGTTTCACATTAATCTATTGTGATCTCATACACCATTATCATATTACCATCGCAACTCGTCGGCGCCGACCACTGGCATCGAACCTCGCACGGTACGGTACCGGTGAGTGATCACAACAACATTTTGCTATTGTTGCTATGTTCTCGCTGACTTCGCCTCTTATTCGCATCACAGGTTGTTCCCGATTGCGTGGGAGCAACCAAGTTTATAACTTAATTAAACATGATAGGCTGCAAAAGTTTAATACAAAATATGAATATTATTATATCTAATATTGTATTAGTGAGAAAACTCTGAAACCTCGAACCCTGAAAAAAAAAACAGAACGCAGTCCTCGGGAATAGTTTAAAGTTGGATATTTTTCCGTTACATAAAAATAGCAATATAACAAGCAAACCATAATCTTCAAGAACTTCGTTTTTAACCGGAACGAACAATTGTAAGGCTAAAAGAGCCCATCAGACTTCGTAACTATATAATAATAATCATAAATACAGTGGTACAACAAAATAATCCCAAGGAGGGTTGATGTCAGGCAGGCGGCCGATCGTAAAATTAAACCAAATCATATACCACAACATGAGAAACATGTTGTACCGACCCTACTTATGTGGGATAAGAGTAAGAAGAAGAAGAAGAATATTACATGTACCTACACAGGCCGCGCTATACTACGCGTTTCATAGTCTGGCGCAAGCGCAATACGTCATGAGATGTCGAGGTCATCGGTGACGCGAAGCTATAAGTTTTCCTCGCAACCGCACTTCAGAGCTAATCATTCTTTCTTAGCATACCGTGTTAGCATCTCGACTGTATCGGCAATGAATATTTGCAATAATTTTGATCCAGTTCGAGTTTATACACCACTATGAAATTATATATCTACCTATCACTAATGTTATGAAGAGGAAAGGTTTGTGAGGTTGTAGGGGGTAATCTCAGGAACTATTAAACGTATTTTGAAAATTCTTTTACCAATAGAAAGCCACGATATTTGTGAGTGTCATAGGCTACATATAAACCCGAAAAATGAAAAGACTTTTTTGTGGTAGTCGAATTTGCAAAGTAAGTCGGAGAGAAAACGTTCGAACGACAACGGTTCTTACGAACGCTGCCTTAACGATAAGAGATATATCTTAATATCTTATCGTTAATAAGAGATATATGATTGAGTTTTAGAGATAAGTTTTAGAGCTTGATAATGCCTACAAAAAAATGAGCGACAGCATACGAGTATTTCTAACTTTTGTATTTAAGTCACGAAAGGTATTTTTTTATAAACTTTTACCGCCCAACGAAGTGGGTACGGGTCAGCTAGTAGTATGTAATTACGCAGGGACAAAACAGCTAAGAAAATCTGCGTCTTCTGTTTCTGAACTAATTACTTTTCTTAGGATGAGGAGATTTAATTTTATCAATAAAATATTGGGAAACGTACGTGTCTTTTCAATACTAGGGAGTATTGGAACTTGAAAATTTATGAATTATGATCGAATTTCGAACAATAAACGCGCAATAGTATATAATATTACACAGTATAAAACAAAGACCTTTACCACGTCTGTGTGTCGGTCTGTTCGCGATAAACTCAATAACTGTTGACCGGATTTTCATGCGGTTTTCAGCAGTGGATAAAGTGATCCATGAGGATGATTTTTGGTTTAATTAATTTGTTAAAGTTTTTTTTATTATCAGGGCGGGACAACGTGCGCTGGACCAGCTAGTAAAATGATAAACGACTGCCGTTGTCACTGTGACCCGTGTCACTGAGAAACTACTATATATATATATATATATTTTAAATACTTGCTTCTTATCTAGATAAGAAAATCACAATAGCTTAATTTAATAGGAGGTTAAAGTTTTGAAAACTAATATTTTTATAAGCAGTACGCATTCAGGAATGTGCATTTTATTGTCGTGAAGAATTGCGATAAGGGGATTGGAGCTTATGTTTTTTTCGTCTCTATATATAGAATATAGTCTTAATATAAAATATAATGCAGACAAAGTCGCGGGTATCAGCTAGTTAATATAATTATTTAAAGAAAAGCATTCCGAAGATCTGTTCACGTAGTAACTGGGTCTTTCGAAAAATCTTCACAATCTGGTGTCATGATGAAGCAAATGTATTTCTTTAGATGTACTCATAGATATATAATCAGTAACGAAGGCTTTACATGCTAGGAAGTACTATTATACCTATCTAGGAGTGCCCTTGATCTAGTTTCTACAGTGTCTGTAGGCCGTGCACGTTTGCTTGTCCTATTTTGCTTGGTAAGGTTGTACCGTTGTACGCTATAAAACGGCTTTCCATTATTCCCAATAAAAGCATGTTTTATTGTCTATATTTAGGCTATCAGAAGATGCAAGAATTTAAACTTGGTCTATTTATCTGTTTATTATAACACTATGTATATATCTCTCCGACATTTATCCCTATTTATAAATCGTTTTTTATTTGTCCCATGAAAATGGATTCAGCGAAAAGAGAACTCAATAATAATATAAAATCTTTCGGCATAATTTTATTGAATCTTCTATAGGTAGAGACAACATTTATTATTATAAATACAAAATAATGAACTAATAATGAACATATAATGAACATTCGAAATAATGAAATAAAATAATTAATATACATTTTTTATCTGGGGGTACGGTATAAAAGATTTTAATAGTGATATGGTCATTGTAAGATGTTGTAAGGTTAACTTATTATGTAATATATTAAGGTCCCTTAAGTAAGGAAATAATAATGTAACTGTCTTGGTATTACATGAATTACTGAGTTGCGAGACTTGTTTTTTTGATGGCATACAACAGCTTACATTTTTATATATGTACACAGGTCGCTCTAGTCTGACGGAACGTGTAAGTGCAAAACGTCTTGAGCTTGTGTAGATCATTTGTGACGCTCAAAGTGACTAAAGAAATGTTCAAAAACAAAAAAAAGTGATATTTACGACGATGACAAACATAAGTAAGTCTTCCTCGATAAATGAACTATCTAACACTGAAATAATTTTTCAAATCGGACCAGTGGTTCCTGAGGTAAGCGCGTTCAAGCAAACGAACTCTATTCAGCTTTATAATATTAAGTATAGAAATATAGATAAAAGAATAACTTTGATCTTAACTTTGAAATAAATTTGATCATTATTGGATTAATTAAACTTTAATGTTATTATTTTCAAAGTGCGAGATTAATTGAGATACAGTTAAAGATAATCCTAATTAATATTACAAATAGGAATGTGAGTTTATTTATTAGTTACGCTTCAATGCTTTGAAAAAAATTAACTAAACAAACTACCTGTAGTGTTTATCAATAAATAAGAACACTGTTTATATAGAAACACTTTAGTTTATTGTGATATTTTACAGAATGTAGGAAACTCGCTTATCGCTAGTTAAACCAATGTAACAATCATTTACTGTGTCGTACGTGTACTCTGTCGTACTCTATTACAGTACCACGTAACCACCAAGTGACTACCAGGAATACAGGAAAGGAAATAGGGTTTTTTTTCAAACAGAAAAATACTATTTCTCCCGAGGGATGTGTGTCAAATTTGCATTAGCGAGTGAAACTCCAAGCATTTACTGTGTCGTACATGAGTGACACTCGCTAGTGCTGCCACTCTATTACAGTACCACGTAACCACCAAGTGACTACCAGGAATACAGGAAAGGAAATAAGGTTTTTTTCAAACAGAAAAATAGTATTTCTCCCGAGGGATGTGTGTCAAATTTGCATTAGCGAGTGAAACTCCAAGCAAAAGATTATATTGTAGTCGCAAAATATTTTTCGTAATATCCACAACCATCAGACACCAACATCTAGACTCTGAATAGAAGGAAAACTGATAATAAACCCGGAACGGTGCCTCCGTTTAGGCATGAGGTAGGTACCTGCGACCGAACCAGCACCACATGTACTGACTTGTCTCTTCTGTGGGTCCTGCTGGAGTCCTCCCAGAGGGTGGCACGGGTACAGGGCAAGCTCGTGCTGCCATAAAGTCGTCTGTCCCAGGCGCAGTAGCATCTGCGAAGAGGGCACTTCGCCCACCTGCTTTGCAAGTGGAAAACAACACGGGGAGTGGCAGTTACCGATAATATGCTCAGTGAAAAACATATAATTATTTACATTATTTATTCACACATTACGTTTCATTCGTAAATTTTATGTTAATTGAATGAGTACTACATATATAACTTGAAAGTTAGAAAGTTATGTTTTATGTGTTAGACAGCGAAATAATTATTGGTTTCTGCATTTATACGAGTATGTGGGAGAGTAGATTTATGTTGTTGAACATATTCTTTACACTTGTTGCTTTTGTATGAATGGAGTTTTAGTGCTAACTGCTAATACATTTGTGCTTTGTAGCTTTTATGTCTACGTAGTGGAAGACTTCATATTTTATTATTTTTTTGATTACTTTGGAAAGGATATTAAAAGAGGAACAATGATGACTATCAGCGTTTATTGAATAGGATATATAAAAGTAATTTACTTATCGAAAGTAATTTTAATTTGAAAAGAGGACAAGGAATTTATTCTTAAGATAGTAAAAAGAAAATGAGCCAATCATAAGGACTGCCGTTAGAAGTGAAAACTCAAAACAATCGAATAACTATTTCTTTTTTGAATATTGAAATCAATTATAGTTTCAATTAAAATTAGTCTGGTTTTCACATCTATTAGTATTTATATACATTTTTATGCAGTTTATTGATTAATCAAACATGATGAGGTCTGCAAGGTCGATACAAAATATCAATATTATATATATACAGGCCGCTATACTACGCGTCGTTAAGCCGGTGAAAGCTTAATACGGTACGAGCATGTCGAGGTTATCGGTGACGCGAATCCATAAGTTTTTCCTCTACCAAAAGTCGCTCAACGCGGCTAAAGCAGTATCCAGTACACGAAACCTGTGAATTTTATATAGAACTGTTAAATGTTGTACGAAACTCATCGGTCGCTTACTCGAATTTTACAGACGCAAGTTATTATCAGAGAGGCTGATTCGGTTGGCAGTTTTATCGATATGCCAATCAATTTGAAAATTTCGAGTTTATACCTCTTTATCGATAAAAGGCGAGCGACGCGTCCCGCCGGCGAACGAATTCTGTTTGAAGTTTGTCAATTTAAATTTGATTACTTGCCAATTTTATTGTACTGAACGGGCAAGTCGATTTATGTTCAGAATGCGTTGATTGCTGACTACGTTTATTAATAAAGGTGTCTCCTAATATATTTATATTAAGTTCAAAAGGCGATTTACTTACGTATAATCTTTATACGATATATCCAACATAATAAAGTAAAAGGATTCATTAAAGATAAATTATAAAATGTATAAAGTACTATTAATCTAACGGGTAACGTGAAGTAACTCGACGTGTTCTTGTGAGTGATTTTTCTTTTATCGACGTTGTTTTATTTTTTTAATTTTTACCTTTTGCTACGTAAATATTTTCGGAATGAATAAGAAAAATATACTATGACAGGAAAAAAAATTTGTCTGGGGGCACCCAGTAAAATTACCCCCGCCAAGTCGAGCAATAAAGCGGCACGGCCGTACTATCCTTTTCTCGAAGCAATTTCGGTCCAGTTTTCTAGGTACAGCAACGCCATAAATAACTTTGTAATCCCATATAAATGTATACCATTACAATGTTACATTTGCAGTTAATCAATCAGTGTACATATATGTACATATAATAAGAACGTAAATCTAAAGTGTCTGTAGTTATTCAATTATCGTGAAAAAAAGTTTTGCAGGAGTCTTGGAATAAGTTATAAAATACATTTCATTCATTATTAGAAATGTTTATCTGTCTGTCAATCTATTTTATATAAAACAAAAGATTTAAAATATTGATATGGTCACTATAAAATGTAGGTAGGTTACGTAATAAGTTAAGACAGAAGGTCCCTTAAATAGGGACTTAGTAAAGTAACCGACTTGGTATTACATGGATCTCACAACGTTTTACGGTAGAAGAACTGAGTTGCGAGACTTGGATTTTTTTTTACAAGTTTTGTTTCTGATGGCATTTATTGTTTCTTCAAATACTCGTATTCTCCTATAGTTTCAATGCATTTTTTCATACGAATAACTCAATAATGAAGATATTTTAGCCATAGACATTCTAACATCGTTTGACCCGTCATCGTGTCTATTTATTCATACCTGTTTTTCATCGATAAGATTTTTATGCTATCTATTCTATTAAAACTTGTCACTAGTTGGCGCTAGAGTGTATTTTAATGATATTATATTTTTTGTTCTTATTTAACACAGACGAAGACACGAGTGGTTGCTAGTATTTTGTAATATTTAGCTTCGCTTGGTTATAGAAATAAATATTAGTATATAAAAATAGCATAAAATGTAAGCGCTAGTCGAAACTAAAAGAAATTAAAAAAACTCACCAACGTAAAAGCAAACTGACGTGGAGAATTTATCACAAAATGTTTATTCGGTCGTTACTTATCAACATAAAATATATTGTATAAAGCGGGGTTATTTCTGTTTTTACGTTACGTTTGCGTTTTATGCTGACAACAGCGCAATGACCCATATAAAGACTGTCTGTCTCGAGGCAGGTATCGATTTTCTCTGGTTACGCGTGTAGCTTTTAATTAAAACTCATCAGGTAACTGTCATCTATCATATGGAGTTATCTGAAAGTCATTATTGAAGTTATACTTCTTTTGGCGCGTTAGGGAAAAATGATGAGAGTAAATTTTTACGATGCGCGCGCACACCGTAACGAAAAACCGACCACCTGAAGTTAGCTATAATCAACATTTTGTTTCTTTGTATTTGTTGTTTCTATTTCTTTGTATTAAAACTTTCAATTTATTAAATGCCTTTTTTCTATTGTTAGTGTCGTTTTTTATATAAACGTAGAATAAGGCGAAAGATAAAAAAATTAAAAAGATTTTTAACTTGTTACGCCAGAGAAGTATAAGTACACACACACTTTTTTTATTTTTAAATACGGTAAATAAATGGAATTATGTACGTAGAAGAATCTTTATTGAGTCGTCGACACAATATGTTTTGTCATGCTAGCTAGCATGGTTCGACTTGTCGCGTTTTAGGGTCATCCATTCTATATCCAGGAGCAAAGCTGTTTGATAGGCGAATTAGACATGGATGTAATAATAAATGCGTCACAGAGAGCTGAGTGACTTGGAAGCCGGCATGGCATCGACGATCGAATATGGATTACCGATTTCTTGTTGGCCGCTGGTTTATTTTTGTTTATACTATTCTTGTTATAAGGCATAGTGCAGTCACTATGACGTGCTACTATAAAAAAGGTGCAGAATTACAGGTCTGTCACGATGCGGCATCTCAAGTGAACTATACACAAGATAAATGTTACTTGAACACACTAATAGGAAATCAATGGCAACTGTTGAATCGAAATGTAGACGTTCCTACTGTGGTGTATGATTATTATAAGAGATTCGAATATCTCCAACGTTTAACGTAACCTCGTCGACACGTCCTACTAACCAAATGATAAACATTGTGACAGTGTAATTGGATACTAGTGCGCTAACCTTGATCGTTGCCATCAATATGTGGGAAAAACTCATTTAACTTTTTCACTTTCAGAATCGGCATATGTACATGTTCCGTTACTTTTATACCTGTGTGTATTACGTAGTTCTGTCTATAGTAGCAATAGATGCAGGCACGGGAAGACATTATCGTCATACGTTACGAGCTATCAAACTGCGGCGATCGGTGATGGATTGTATGTCTCTCGTTGGTCGCCATTATTTTTTAATTGTACTTACCATCAGGCACAGTAAAAAGAAATCACGATGGATGGAACAGGGTAACTGGACTAGCGGTTATCACGCACATCAAAGTAGTTTAACGAACCCTTATATCGAGATACTATGCCTTTATCGGAATAACATTTGAGGTTAAATTTAGCAACGCAACTAATTGCGTCAAGGAAGCTATGACTAATCATAGCTTCTTTTAAAATTAATGAACATTTTAGCATCACACTTGTTATTTTACTATAATTTCCTAATGAACATTTCAGTCAGTGTCACCTTTGTTCAGCCTGACAGGTTTACATGAAAAATTGTGTATTATTCCTAAAGCTACAAGAACTGTCCCCAAATGTCGTGTCTATTTAAACAGATCGGCATATCTACATTTCTATGTACGGATACAGATGATGTAACCTTCATTTGTGATCGACGCTGGGGACGCTTGGAATAATTTTGTTAATGTTCCGGCACAAATTGCTCATATTTCTGATTGCCGGCGGCAATGAATATTACGGTTCCACTTTCATTTGAAGTAGTGTTTTTTAGTCTTTTTAATAATTCTTTAGTAAAATTGCCATTGTTTTATTTTACATGTAGATATATGTGCAAGATTGTGATATGAAAATAACGTTAATATTTCTAGAAAATAAACAAATTAAATTCACACCGACTGATTAGAGTATTACTGCTGGATCAAAGGCCTCTCCCAGAGGGAAGGTGCTGGCGTTATCGGTAAGCCAGCCCACAGTGTTTTGGCGGTTTCTATAAGGATAAAAACCAGTTTTATATTTTTCACACACACGTTAACCAAGAATCGCTTTGAAAGAATACTTCTGTTTTAGCTATAGTTATTCTTTAAAGTCGGTCTTTTATAGTGACGTCATAAAGTTATCAGAAATATCGGAAAAAAGTTCTGATCCCATGGGTCTATTAAACAATAGAGACATTGATTCGTCATGTCAGCGGTTAAATGAATAAGCGCTCAATTAGCATGACCCCAGGCGCAATTATTCAATCGAGCTATACAGTGTGCGCGCGCGCATCGTTTGTACTCGTTCCGGTAATGGACGATATGTTTGTTTATCTGCCACTTGAAGAGTGATTATACGTCGATTCTTCGTTTTAAAGTAACGTTCCGTATTAAACAGATTTAATTTCAGTTCAGTGATAGATATAACTTTGCAAGGATTTCATTCGAATTAATCTAATGTTTCAGATTAATTTAGAAACATTTTTAATTAATTCTGTTTGTCCCCTCTTATTGTGTGCAATTTGACTTTTTTATAACTATGTTTCAAGCCAAGATATTCCAACTTAATTCTAATTTTGTCATGACCAGAATTCACCAGACCAGACCAGAAATTTCAAACAAAATAGGTTTGAAAAGTATTTTTTTCCGCATCATCTTTTACTTGACATATAATTCTTTGTTTATCAGTAATTGTTTCACTTGTTTCATATGCTTCATTGCATCCTGAAATAGATCCAAGTTTCTATTTCAATACATCATCCCGAATGACATAGGCTTTAGTTATAAAAGCATGTCATATTTGACTGTTAAAGATGTAACCCGACTTACGTAAGACTATGAATATCTAAATTAATTAATGAATTCATCGATGATTAAGAAGAATCATTACAATACTTTAATGATCATATGAATAACAAATCCTAATGATAGTAGAAGAAAAAATGGGAAAAATTAATGCAACGCCTATCTATTGCCTAATGTGACCTGTTTCAAAATAAAACTCATTAAAATGTATAAAATAAAGATAAATGATTAAAAAAAACATGAATGTCTTTTGAAAAAATAAAAAGTCAAGTAGTATGCGTTAATCTGTTAATAGAAAGCTAAATGTCACTAATTTAATTGCTAAGTGAATCCATACAAATTATTTTTTTAATTTTTAGTTATTTTATTGGTAGAGCAACGCGTTTTTTTATTATTATTTATTTAAAGAAATAAAATGTAAAATGAGCTAGTCTATACGTTTTGCTTACTATATGGGTTATCTCGCAGTTATACAAGACTTCTTTGTTGATGTTTTTAATATGAGTTTTGTTACATTCGTTATATGATGGTATCAAGGTTCTAGACCAATTTAATCTATTGTGGGTCGTCGGTTCTGGTAATCGTCATTCATCAATTTCTTCATTAATTATTTCACATCAAGATCATGTGTCAGCGCAATTTGCACTACAAAATTGTCACGGTTGTTTATATGCTTTGGCAACATTAAATTTGTGTAGTGCCATCTGGAAAAATAGTGCCAACCTTTCCATTTGTTTTAATTGCGCCTATTCTTACTCCTTTGTAATTATCAAATATCTGTTGGCCATCTTTAGCATTAATAAACTCTGTATTATTAGCTATATGATCAATAGCATCTATAATATCCTTTTGCACCCAAATCTCTGGAAACCAAGACTGTCCGGTCCCTGTCCTTTTTTTAAGATTTTTGTGATTAGGGACATTTCCAACTCTTACACCATTTGTATAAGTTTTTATTATATTAACTTTACAGCCATTTTTTATCAAGAAATCAATATTTTCTTGCCCGTGTCCGCCGCCCTTCATCTTTGATATTTTACCAGTTTTGTGATCCCAAGTGAAATCACCCAAATTAGCATGTTGTATAGTTTGCACGGAAATAGTATCCATTTATTTATTTCCCTTATATATATCATTTTGAATTGTACTACCGTGATCTTTTTTTGAGGAAAGAGCTGCTTGTATGCTGTACCATCAGAAGTACCTAATTTCTTTACTTTGTCCATGACATCTGGTTCGTGTACCAACCAACCTTCCCAGCATTTTTGGTCATTATTTACACGTGTTGTTAAGTCATTGGATGTTTCTCGTGACATACATGTCTGGTCCATTATGTTTCTAAAGCTGCACGTAATGTTGTTTTCGGATATTCTACACGAATGATCGTTTTTTTTCAATGATACGATGATGATGATACAGTTCATATTTTATGCTTACTATATGAATAATCTAGTTGTATTTCAATAAGTTTTCATGCGATCACTATATATATATATGCTTTTATTCGCTTTATATTAAATTTGGTTTTTTAGGCCAAGAATTATTAATTGAAAAGTGAATAAATTTAAAACTCACAAAAATGTTCTCTGATAGCGCGGAGTAGACTTGAACTTGCGACTCGGAAAATCATGTCCACCGCCGAAACCGCTTGACCACGCTTGTTAAATAAATGACGTCGAATTATCTCTTTACTTACGGATGATAATATCGTCTCTGGTAATACATTTTTAACAGGCGCTCATTTTTTACTTTAGGTGTTTTCGTAATATCATAAGATAAGAATAGCATTTAATAATCATTCATGCAAATCACATTACTTGATCAAGTAATTAGTGACATATAAGTCGATTGCTTAAATTTTTTAATAGGAACTTATAACATACAATTATTGGAATTATTGGAAGTTATGTCTCAGGTATATACCAAAACAAATTTTTTATATAAATTGTGTTAGATTAAAATTATACTTATAAACTAACAAATAAAAATATTAAATACGTATTAAATCACATAATTCAATCATAAATACCTTTCTAAGTATTTAATTCTAAGATCTAATGAACTAATTTAAATTTAAAATTAAAGTTAATATTCTGCAGAACAAGTAACGCCATCTACTGCAGCAACATTGATATCGTTTGATGTATTGTTTTTACAGATTTCAGTAATTCGCATTAATACCACAAGAGATTTTTTTTTTCGAACAGACTACGGCTATTGACCTAGCAAGTTCTTAATAGCTTCACCGGACTGCTAAGGCGAGCGCTTAAGGCACTCAGCTGAATGATCAAGTAATTAGTAACACATATAATAGGTCGATTGCTTAAAATTTTTAATAGGAACTTATAACATACAATTATTGGAATTATTGGAAGTTATGTCTCAGGTATATACCAAAACAAATTTTTTATATAAATTGTGTTAGATTAAAATTATACTTATAAACTAACAAATAAAAATATTAAATACGTATTAAATCACATAATTCAATCATAAATACCTTTCTAAGTATTTAATTCGAAGATCTAATGAACTAATTTAAATTTAAAATTAAAGTTAATATTCTGCAGAACAAGTAACGCCATCTACTGCAGCAACATTGATATCGTTTGATGTATTGTTTTTACAGATTTCAGTAATTCGCATTAATACCACAAGAGATTTTTTTTTTCGAACAGACTACGGCTATTGACCTAGCAAGTTCTTAATAGCTTCACCGGACTGCTAAGGCGAGCGCTTAAGGCACTCAGCTGAATTTATTTTGACAACTATCTGAAGGGTGCACGGCACACCTCGGCTTGAGCTGTTGCCTGGTTCATGCAATTCGCGACTTATCTGATCTAACTTAATCTAAGCTACATATTCATACTTATATGAGTTATTGAAACATATGTGTGTACCAAGCATACAGACTTCAGCTATTCTTATATGTATTTTGTGTCGGATAACTTTCATGTGTAAGCATGTGTGCGTGTACGTGTGTGGAGGTGATATGTGTAATATTGTTGTAGTGTTGTAAGATTTTGTGTCACTGTATCGCGCGAGGAGCGCACTCAAGGGCTCCACGCCGAGGCAACGGGCCTAGGCCTGAGCCGCTGAGGGCCTAGTCTGGTGATACCACAAGACAATATAAGCAATTATTATGAAGTTACCGACACTTCAAATCAGCACAACGTAAAGTTCAAAAAGAGATGGACGTAAAAAGTGATTTTAGAAAAAGCATAATAAGTAACGGAAATGTAAATAATCTTTTAGTTCAAAATGGATAACCATGGGATAAGCCCACTAGTAAATGAATAAATAGCTCATTGTTATTCTCTTGTTCAAAACCTTTCCCTTATATTACTGTCAAATATAAAATGCAAATGATTTTGACAACTATCTGAAGGGTGCACGGCACACCTCGTCTTGTTGCCTAATTCATGCAAGTCACGACCTATCTGATCTAACTTAATCTAAGCTACATATTCATACTTATATGAGTTATTGAAACATATGTGTGTACCAAGCATACAGACCTCAGCAACTCTTATATGTATCTTGTGTCGGATAGTTTTTCTAAATTATATCAGTTCGATAAGGGAAAAACAAAAATAAAACCCTTTCACTTTCATATGTGTGTGCGTGTACGCGTACGCGCCAAGGGAACGGACCTAGGCTTGAGCCACTGGGGGCCTACTCTGATGATACCACAAGAGAATATAAGCAATTATCATGAAGTACCTACACTTCCAAGTCAGCACAACGTAATGTTCAAAAAGAGATGGACGTATATACAAGTATGATTTTAGAAAGAACAGAAAAAGTAACGGAAAATGTAAATAATCTTTTAGATGAAAATGGATAACGATGGTATAAGCCCACTAGTAAATGAATAAATAACTCATTGTTATTCTCTTATTCAAAACCTTTCCTATTATATTACTGTCAAATATAAAATGCAAATGATGACAGTTGAAAAGTCATCGAAGCTGACGTGGTATCGAGAAATTGATTGACAAATGCGAAACGTCTGGAGCGTCTCTATTGAGTTTCTATTGTGATTGTTATGATTGTGTCATGTATTGATAGAGTGATTGATTAGCATAATATTTGAGGGCTCTGAATATAAGTCTACTTTGATTGTTATATAAATATTTTGTATTTAATAAAATAGCATTACATTTCAAATGAGAAAAATTGGTCCCTCATCGTTCAGAACTTTAAGCGTACAAAGTACTCTGCCACGTCTGTCTGTCTGTCTGTTCGCGATAAACTCAAAAACTACTGTACGGATATTCATACGGTTTTCATTAGTAGATAAAGTGATTCATGAAGGAGGTTTAGGTATACTAGTAGTCGCCTAGTGGTCGAAATTCTACCATAATTCATTTTGACATTCAATAAGACCAAAGAGAATAATAAATTATTTATCTGTTAATGTATATTATTAATTTACATATTATATTATTATAAAATTAACCTGCAATTTGACCAGTTAATTTCAAAGGGCATGTAAATTATGGAACGAAAGTCATGTTAAAAATATTGAATGTAGGATGAAAAAGTAATTGGAACGTAAGCGTAAAATGAAGGATGTCGAAACGTCTTTTTCATTTAGATGTGTGTATATGTTGTGTGTCATTCAAGCAGTGGTGTGAGTAATGTATATTTTAATTAATTTACTATAAAAAAAATGTGAAAGTCTCCTCCGTATAAACTTTAACTATGCCAAATTTTACGTTCATCCGTTCGCGCAATTTGCTTAAAAAGGGGTACAAAGTTTTCGCTTCACGTATTAATATATAGATAATTTGTTAAGGTATTTTTTATTATCAGGGTGGAATAACCGTGGATGTCCGTAGCTTCGCTCACGTCGCTTTTACCTATCCTTCGGAAATAGTCCTCTTTTTCTGAATGGAAATTATCCTATGTTCTTTACTTTGCCTCTGACAACGTGTAAGGCGTTACAAACAAACTTACATTAGCGATTATATACTAGTTAAGATTTGGCCATATATCATTAAAAATTAACGATAGTAAAATTGACTAACACTGAACGCTCTTACCCACTTTTTTGTTTCTATAGTTCGTTTTTTATTCGTATTTGTTAAGGTATTTTTATTATTAGGGCGGGATAACTTCCGCCGGACTTGCTAGTTTATAATATTACCAGTTTCTGTCCGCAGTTTCGATCACGTCGCTTTTACCTATCCTTCGGAAACGGTACTCTTTTTCTGAATGGAAATTATCCTATGTTCTTTACTTTGCCTCTGACAACGTGTAAGGCGTTACAAACAAACTTACATTAGCGATTATATACTAGTTAAGATTTGGCCATATATCATTAAAAATTAACGATAGTAAAATTGACTAACACTGAACGCTCTTACCCACTTTTTTGTTTCTATAGTTCGTTTTTTATTCGTCATCGCTATGACTGCAATTCTTCAAGACAGCTGAGTAATGCGCCTGACGAAAATCATTATTTTTCTTGAGAACTGACACGTGCCGAGTTTGTAAATAAACAAGACTTTTTTTTTTGGAACACACGAGCGTCGCTGTCGTCACCTGTCTATATTGCTTGGCTGGTTTCGTGCGAGCGCGTGCGCACCGTTCCGTCGGATGTGACGTCACGTTAGCGGTACACACCGGCGACTCCGAAATTTACCGGTACTTAGGGCTCACAGTTCAGTTCGATAATACGTGATTATTTTTACTTTTCATTCCCTAATAGGTGTCATTATCTTTTTTTAATTAAATTCGTTCGATATATGTTTACTTTGTTTTCAGTTTTCATTACCACGGCAGTTGATAGTTATTATGCCGGTAAAATACTTCTTATTTAGAGATTGTTTTGGCAAATATATCATTGTTCGTTGTAATGCGATTATTTACTGTTATTTTAATCTATACACATAAAAAAATTGAAGTGTCAGTTTGTAATGCTAAAATAACAACATTTTACTAAATGTATATAAAAGTATATACAGTAGATATATACATATAACAAAAAAAAAACAATTTTATAATTGTTGTCTGTTGGTTCCGCTTTATCTTCGAAACGGATAGATCGATTTTTACGGGACTTTCACTGGACGATAGTTAATGTTATAAGAAATAACTTACAGAAAATATTAGGATTTCACGTAAATATAAGAAACTAAAGAAACGATGTCAAATAAAGCGCGGGCCCCACGCGCACATTTTCACTGAACATTTATTTTTTGTTACATTCCACGCGGTCGAAATCGTGAGCATCAGTTAGTATATGATATATTTAAACATCTCTTTAATACTGTACATGTAACACTGGCTTTGCTCCGCGGTTTCATCCAAGTACAGATTCTACTTCGCTTTTCAAAGCTATACCGTAAGTACATAGTTGAACAAATAAGTTATCTAAAGCAAAGCAGATGTATTTATATTGCATTAGTAATTCCTGAGATTCGCTTGAATATATTTATTTTTTCCTCCCTTATTCACTAACTACTTACTAGTGATTCGCTTTTGCGGATCGCGTTTCGGGATCAGCCAGTGCATATCCAGCTTTTCGCAGGCCGACATGACAGCGGCGACCGGCGATGGATAATGTGTCACTAGGTGGTCGCCAGTGTTTTTGGATTGTACTGTGCTTACCATCAGGCACAGTGTAGTCATTTTGCCGTGCTAATATAAAAAAAAATAACGCGCCATAACAAATCTTCTTGTATAATAACTGTGTCATAAGAATTACATTGAATATATATATATATATAATCCGCAGGTAACTCGTAATAATAAAAAAACGTCGTTTTTGAAACGACATGAAGGCAGCAGTCAAAAAGTCACATTAATACTTCTTGTGGAAGACCTCGGCAAACATTTGGGCTTTAACAATAATGATAAAGTCAGATAATGAGATGAATGGTTACCGAGATGAGTTCCTTGATATTGGTTTCAAAATTTGTAATCGACGAGTTCTTGTATTTTTATACTATTTGGGTGATGTTAATGATTATTCAATTACTGACGTCTGCTACATAAAAACAAGAAATTTTAATAAATACAATATATACTACAAGCGGAACCGGCGGACGTTATCCCGCCCTGATAACAATCCGTTTAATAGTTTTTGAGTTTATCGCGAACAGACAGACAGACGGGGCAGAGGACTTTGTTTCATAATAAGTAGTGATACACAAAAAATATTAGGAAACTAATCCAAAGGAAAGAAATTTGACAATTTTTTTTATTATTAAATATTAAGCAGGCGTCCCGTTCGATAAATAATATACCAAATAAATCTTAGTTCACAATATGAAGGAAGTAAATAAGTTGTGCCGACACAACTAGTCCGGGAAAACAGTAATATAAAAACTGCGTACATAGATAGAAAAGATATGATATTAAATTCTCGTAATGCGTCTCTAACTTTCAATAAATCTGACAGTCGTTTAAGTATCTCCGTACTGCCTCCCTTTCCGATGTGCGTCTCTTCCGTATTACGCATTTGTATGACGTTATTCTTTTACTTTATACGTAGCCGGGGAAGAAATGTCTAACATGCTCGTTTTTGTAATCGTTAGGGGAGGGACGACGATATCCCAATAATTGTTTCCTTGACAATGTATACCTATTATACGTCATCCATTGTAGAAAAGAGAAAGTTTTTGAGTTAAAATTATTTAGATAATAACGTGGCTTTATATTGTTAAAAGAATTTTCAAAATTGGACCAGTAGTTCCTGAGATTACCCCTTAAAACGTCACAAACTCACAAACTTTACCTCTTTATAATATTAGTATAGATTGGACAGGCGTCCCGTTCGAAAAATAATATGCCAAATAAATCTTAGTTCACAATATGAAAGAAGTAAATAAGTTGTGCCGATACAACTAGTCCGTGATAAGAGTAATATAAAAACTGCGTACATAGATAGAGAAAAGATATGATATTAAATTCTCGTAATGCGTCTCTAACTTCCAATAAATCTGCGTCTCTAACTTTCAATAAATCTGACAGTCGTTTAAGTATCTCCGTACTGCCTCCCTTTCCGATGTGCGTCTCTTCCGTATTACGCATTTGTATGACGTTATTCTTTTACTTTATACGTAGCCGGGGAAGAAATGTCTAACATGCTCGTTTTTGTAATCGTTAGGGGAGGGACGACGATATCCCAATAATTGTTTCCTTGACAATGTATACCTATTATACGTCATCCATTGTAGAAAAGAGAAAGTTTTTGAGTTAAAATTATTTAGATTACGGATGAATAGCGTTAATAATATCATTAAAAAATACATAAGTATCAGTCGCTTTGGATCGCGCTAATCAAACTGTTGCGTGACATTCAGGTATGTACATATGTTTACTAGCTGTTCCCGCGATTTCGTCCGCGTGAGATATTTACTTTAGGCTAACGCTAATACGCAGCGAAACGCTTTGTTCGGTTGAACGCGCTAATCTCAGGAACTACTGGTCCGATTTGAAAAATTCTTTCAGTGTTAGATAGCTCATTTATTAAACAAACCCTGCAATACTAGTATAGATAATATCAAAAGGAAGTGAACACAGATTAATAGTTTGACATTTGCATGATGGTAGGGGCTTTTTCTCCGTCCGTCTGGCTAGCTACCACCGTCAAGTTGAACATCTGTCGCTAAGCGTCTGTTAGTATGTTCCTGCAACTCCGCTTTAGAGCTAGTAGCTAGGTTTACCGTGTTAACCATCTTAGAACACATAATCATTTAACATCAGATTAGATTGTGGTCAAATGCTGAAACCTTTGAAGTATAAAAAACTATGGACTATGATATAAAATACTAAGCTTAATGGGGATAAAGATTTTGATCACCAATTAAATATACTTTTTTTAAATTATGGCACGGGTAAATGACTGCACTATGCCTGATGGTAAGCACAATACAATCCAAAAACAATGGCGACCAACGAGTGACACACTATCCGTCGCCGCTGTTATACCGGCCTGCGAAAAGCTGGATATGCACAGGCTGATCCTGAAACGCGACCCGCAGAAGCGTATCACTATGAGGGCCTTTTTCGGTATATACATGGTGGTTGCGACCCAGTCAGGTTGTAAAACCCTACCACCCCGCAATCAGTAGGTACTTAATCGGTACTTTTGTAATATACAGTTCTGCAATATTGAAAATTGTCTTGTTAGTTTTGACTTTTATTACAAGTTAACTTTATTAAACGCTTCCTTTATATGTCCTATTTCATGAGTGCTGAACATCGATACTTTCAGTACGTAGTGTAATTAATCATACGACCTCGTACTTTGCAATGTTTGTTTCAGCTAAAAAAAAACGATATCGAATGTAGCAAAAGCGAGACTAGTTGACAGAAAATTAAAAGAGAGGATTGTTCCGTCCACTCTTGCACTTATGTTGCTTCTTCTTGCCTCATGGAGAGAGTATTTCCAGGTTGTATATATTAAAAACAACAGAATAACGAGTTGATAGAGTGCAAGTATTAAAACTGGTGATCTAATAAAAAATAAAAATACGTTAAAAAACATGTATATTAAAAATATTCAATAGAATCTCCCATTGTCTTCAAGGTTTCAGTTCCACTTCATCTTAAGATGTGTACAATTCTCTCAAGATTGATCGTATGTAATGAGGAATATTTAAGTATATCATTTAAGGTACACCTGAGCCTTGGATATTGTGTAGAGTTATAAGCAGAAGAGGCTACTGTGACCATGCTTTAAAATATAATTGAATTATTTTTAAAATTTAATATTATTCGGATGTTATACCTAATTAAAATGTGGATATTTGATGAGGTTACTTCTATTTTTATAATATTGTAAATATATTTTTGTATTATTTTTCAGCTTAGAACCACTTTCATTCGATTGATACTTAATACTCGGGTATTAAGTGCTAATTTAGATTACCAATTTCAAGAATTTTGAGAATTTTTTAATAGAATATATTACATAGACTCTACCAGAGATCTGATTGTATTCATGGCTCATTTAACTTCTGATTTACATGCCGTTAGATACCTGATATTTAAACCTTTGATATTGAATATTTCATATTTCGTTAGATTATGTTAATCATTACATAGTATAAAATAAAGTCCCCTACCGCGTCTGTCTGTCTGTCTGTTCGCGATAAACTCAAAAACTACTGAACGGATTTTCATGCGGTTTTTACCATTGGATAAAGTGATTCACGAGGAA
The DNA here is from genome assembly GCA_015888305.1 of Antheraea pernyi. Lineage (NCBI taxonomy): Eukaryota > Metazoa > Arthropoda > Insecta > Lepidoptera > Saturniidae > Antheraea > Antheraea pernyi. Next base: position 40,986 of record MU160228.1, read on the forward strand.
CGTTTTAGTGTATAATTTGTCAAGGATTTATTTTTAATCAGGGCGGGACAAGGTCTGCCGGGCCTGCTAGTTGCATAATAAATTAGTTACATGTAGCGATAAGAAAAAGCCTATGTCCTTTCTGAATGTGGCTGAATGGGCTTCCTGCTTCGACAACACTGACAATTAAAAACTGGTAGATTATGATGTGTGGTGTACGATTGTGGTCTTATTTTGGATTATGTTGATTACCTTTCTGAGTTTTTTGTATCGATGGCAACGCGTATGGAAAGTATCATGTGGTCGGTTGAGATAGAGTAACTTATAAACAAACTCACATGTGCAATTAGATAGGTTCGTAACAGTTTTAGATTGCAGCATACCTAATGTGAACGATGATAATATCTGAAAAAATAAACTTTTACCCTATGAATAATTAAAAATCAATTTATACAAATAAATGTTTAAAAGTCTACAATTTAGTCTGTAATCAATAAATATATGGAGTTTGTACCGTTGATACTAAAGTTCATGGTCACCCTACTTTGTCATTCTATTCACATTGATCACGCCCACGAGATCTCAACAGAGGTATCAATTATTCAGTACGACAAGTGTTTTTAATGGAACATCAATTACTGCTATATACGGATGATATACGACCTTTATCTGCGTGTTTCCTAGTCATGATTGAATACTTTACAGGTCAATTAAAGGTTTTAACTAAAAAAAGGTATTCGAAAATATATATACAAAATAGGATGTGTCATAAAGACGCATGATAAAAGTGAAACTTTTTTATTACAAGGAAACATTTTAATTTAAATAGTGTGTGTACTTATGTACACGCGTTATAAGTTATACTTCTTTGGCGTAACAAGATAAAAATCTTTTCAAAACAATTGATCTTTCGCCTTATTCTACGCTTGTAGAAAAAACGACACTAACAATAAGAAAAAGGTATTTAATACACTGAAAGTTTTAATACTACAAAGAATGACAAAAACACAAAATCTTGACTCTAGCTACCTTCAGGGTGTCAGTTTTTCGTGACGATGTGCGCGCGCATCGTAAACATTTACTCTCATCATTTTTCCATAACGCGCCAAAAGAAGTATAACTTCAAAAACAGAACGTAAAACCAACTTCACTCGGTATTCCCAGACGGTGGTCCATGCGAGTACTGACCGCGTTCGACGTTGCTTAGCCTCGGTAATTGGACAAGAACTGGTCTTTTCAACACTCTACCCGACACAGTGTTAACCCCCACCATTTTTCGTTACACAAAAAAGATGCTGATCATAATTTCAAAGCCCTCCCATAAGAAGGTATATTTCAAAAAGCATGTTAATCACTATTTATTATGAACTAACTGAACGAACAGGAGCCGTTCTGTATTATCTTCTGGTTTTCATGTTAATAGTACAATTACATTTCCTTCGAGGCTAATTTATATTAATGTAGTTATATTAAATTTTGTTTTAGTTTCCTTTCCCAATAACAGGAAAATTTAATCTATTCACCGAGTTATGTAATGTAAACAAATATCACATAAATCCTTTATAAATTCAATGTGGACTTTACTGGTAATACCTAATTTCCTTTGTAAACGAGAAAGTTTTCAAATTAGATGATAAGCTCCTTTCCCTGCCACCTGAACGTCTATTACTGTTGTTTCCGGCTTTTGTTTTTGAAATATTGATTATGTGGTTTTTACATATTGTTTTATTGAGATATTGAGAAAATCTAGTATCCAAAATGTTAAATTGTGAATTTCATAGAAATTTGGGAATAATTAATAAAATACATCAATAGTGTAATTAAGTAATTATTTTAAAAGAGGTTGATTATTATTTAACGTTATTAAATATATCATGAGTTGATCCAAAATTATAAAAAGAAAGCTACGTTTTTATAAAGAATTTTGCAACCACCGGCGACTTTATTCTGTTTAATAATATGAATATAAAGTAATATGAAATAAATATAAATAATATAAAATAAATATAAAGTTTAATATGAATAAAACATTTGAAATTACGTTTTTGTTCTGTAAGAAATAAGTATAAATAAATACATCATCGAACATTCGTTTGCCTTTTTTTTTATTAACGGGGGGAAATCCCTTATGGATACACCACCCTCTTGGGGAGAGAGTGGGTTATGTCCGACTCGCACAGACTAAAACACCACGGTGTACCGTCCGACCGTATTGTTGGGGCGGCAAGGGATCGAACTATGCTAGTCCCCTTAGATAGCCGCCCCAACGGTCCGCTCGGAAACTTTTACCCTATGAATAATTAAAAATCAATTTATACAAATAAATGTTTAAAAGTCTACAATTTAGTCTGTAATCAATAAATATATGGAGTTTGTACCGTTCATACTAAAGTTCATGGTCACCCTACTTTGTCATTCTATTCACATTGATCACGCCCACGAGATCTCAACAGAGGTATCAATTATTCAGTACGACAAGTGTTTTTAATGGAACATCAATTACTGCTATATACGGATGATATACGACCTTTATCTGCGTGTTTCCTAGTCATGATTGAATACTTTACAGGTCAATTAAAGGTTTTAACTAAAAAAAGGTATTCGAAAATATATATACAAAATAGGATGTGTCATAAAGACGCATGATAAAAGTGAAACTTTTTTATTACAAGGAAACATTTTAATTTAAATAGTGTGTGTACTTATGTACACGCGTTATAAGTTATACTTCTTTGGCGTAACAAGATAAAAATCTTTTCAAAACAATTGATCTTTCGCCTTATTCTACGCTTGTAGAAAAAACGACACTAACAATAAGAAAAAGGTATTTAATACACTGAAAGTTTTAATACTACAAAGAATGACAAAAACACAAAATCTTGACTCTAGCTACCTTCAGGGTGTCAGTTTTTCGTGACGATGTGCGCGCGCATCGTAAACATTTACTCTCATCATTTTTCCATAACGCGCCAAAAGAAGTATAACTTCAAAAACAGAACGTAAAACCAACTTCACTCGGTATTCCCAGACGGTGGTCCATGCGAGTACTGACCGCGTTCGACGTTGCTTAGCCTCGGTAATTGGACAAGAACTGGTCTTTTCAACACTCTACCCGACACAGTGTTAACCCCCACCATTTTTCGTTACACAAAAAAGATGCTGATCATAATTTCAAAGCCCTCCCATAAGAAGGTACATTGCAAAAAGCATGTTAATCACTATTTATTATGAACTAACTGAACGAACAGGAGCCGTTCTGTATTATCTTCTGGTTTTCATGTTAATAGTACAATTACATTTCCTTCGAGGCTAATTTATATTAATGTAGTTATATTAAATTTTGTTTTAGTTTCCTTTCCCAATAACAGGAAAATTTAATCTATTCACCGAGTTATGTAATGTAAACAAATATCACATAAATCCTTTATAAATTCAATGTGGACTTTACTGGTAATACCTAATTTCCTTTGTAAACGAGAAAGTTTTCAAATTAGATGATAAGCTCCTTTCCCTGCCACCTGAACGTCTATTACTGTTGTTTCCGGCTTTTGTTTTTGAAATATTGATTATGTGGTTTTTACATATTGTTTTATTGAGATATTGAGAAAATCTAGTATCCAAAATGTTAAATTGTGAATTTCATAGAAATTTGGGAATAATTAATAAAATACATCAATAGTGTAATTAAGTAATTATTTTAAAAGAGGTTGATTATTATTTAACGTTATTAAATATATCATGAGTTGATCCAAAATTATAAAAAGAAAGCTACGTTTTTATAAAGAATTTTGCAACCACCGGCGACTTTATTCTGTTTAATAATATGAATATAAAGTAATATGAAATAAATATAAATAATATAAAATAAATATAAATAATATAAAATAAATATAAATAATATAAAATAAATATAAAGTTTAATATGAATAAAACATTTGAAATTACGTTTTTGTTCTGTAAGAAATAAGTATAAATAAATACATCATCGAACATTCGTTTGCCTTTTTTTTTATTAACGGGGGGAAATCCCTTATGGATACACCACCCTCTTGGGGAGAGAGTGGGTTATGTCCGACTCGCACAGACTAAAACACCACGGTGTACCGTCCGACCGTATTGTTGGGGCGGCAAGGGATCGAACTATGCTAGTCCCCTTAGATAGCCGCCCCAACGGTCCGCTCGGCGGAAGGTGTCCGCCGGGCTCCTTCCTAATAGGGAGACAGGCTGGGTACACACCAGCTGCCTCCCCTCGGCCGCCGGACCCGTGCAATGAGGAGACGCTAACTCGCAGCGGAAGCTCTCAAGAGGAAAAAATCCGTTTTGATTCATTCTTCATTGGTGTTCCACTCCTATTGGTATAATCTTCCTCGAGAAATGAGCTATATAACACTGAAAGAATTTCTCAAATCGGACTAGTAGTTCCTGAGATTACCCCCTACAACGTTACAAATTCACAAACTTTACCTCTTTATAATATTAGTATAGAAGTATTCAGTGTATATTAGTATGTAGTATTCAGTGTGTTCAGGCCGAGCCTGTGCAAAATTCGACTATTTCTATCGGTTTGATTCGAAAGGTGTGCTGGGTGTACTGGTTAATAAGCCGGATCTACGGGAACTGCACCTATCATGATTTACCTCAGAACTCCGGTCCTTTTGTGTTTAGTTGTACTTAACTAAAGTTGTAGTGCCCATTTAACATGAAGTGGAATCCGTGTTCGTTTGTTACTTCATAACATATCGACGAATTCTAGAAATTTCCGTACATTCTTGGCTCTATTGTTAGTACTGTCGACTAACAGTGAAATCGTTGAATTTGTGATGTTAAAATTCATAGTTTCCCTGCAAAAGGCTGTTAATATTTAAAACGCTGGATTTTTTAAGTACATTCAAATATCAACTCGAAACAACGAAATGACATCTGACAAGTAAAAATAACATTTTCCTCTTCAGTGCCAAGAATTTTATCCCTCGAGTCCCTTTGCAATTAATATTACGATTTAAGAGGTAATAAATTAATTTTCTTTGTGAAGAATGGGTTTTTTCAATTTATAGCTGGATCGTAAATGAAATAGTTACCTGTATTTACAGCCGTCTTGTTTATAGCCAACTACACGATGTTTTCCATTTTTTTTTTAATTATTTCTTAATCTCTTGGTCCTTATCTAAACAAAACTGTATTAAATAAGATAATTAGATACAAATCTACTGGTTTCAGCACGAATGGGCGGGTCGGCTCGCTCGGGCTAATACCACCCCTCTCACAGAAAACCGACGTGTATAATAATAACTTAATTATATCGACAATATGGGCATACTATATCTATGTAATAAAATATTTAAGACATATTGTAGATAATGTATACCTTAAAATTTTCATTACTTTCTTATATAGTGTTAGTGATCACTGAGTGTGGTATATAGTAGGATAAAGATCCAAATACGTTGTTGATGGTAAATTCTATCCCATTCGATATACTATTAGTATAATATAATTATAATATATTTCATATATGTAATGTACACGTTACATGTTACAGTAGACGGCGTGCGTGTCGTAGTTACAAATGTTTTTGAAAAAGTATTTCTGTAATGTACACACCTACTAACAATTTTACATTTTTTTAATACATTTTAAAAATACAAAACCGATTCTGAGAAGTGGAAATAGCGTGATTGACACGACGTCATACGTTTATCTCTTGCCAAAAAATATCGCTCAACGCACTTAAAGAAGTTATCACTTCAAAAAATTGTGTCGGTAATTCAATATTAAAGGCAAGTGACACCGTCGTACGCCTTTAGTGAATTTGTTTTCATACTACGGTACGCTGACCGTGCAAAGTCGATCCTACGATGTATTGAATCCATTAAGGAAGGCAATTTATTTACTCATTCTTTTTTTTGCATTCAAACGATTGCATTTAGTTTTATACTTTGAATGTTACTCGGAAAGTTGTATTATTCTGATAGAGATATTTGTTTTTTTTTTGCATCGGTCGCTACGTCCTCGTCCGTTGATTACGTTCGTGCTAAAAAATATATCACGTAAGAATTCCGTAGGTACTAATTGTAATTGTATTGGTCTGGTACTGATTAATTTAATGTGTGTTACTTATCAGAGGCTCTGTAATTATACAATCGTACTGGTTAACTACGTACTTATTGATGTTCGATCTCATTTAATGAATTTCCAATTATGTCTTGGTATTTCGCTATTTATTTTTATTTGATAATAGCTTCTGCCCGCGACTTCGCTTACGTGGAAGGTGAAAATGTTTTTAAATAATACGTACGTTAACCCCGATTTTGAAACATTTTTCATTGACGCTCCACTCCTATTTGTCTAAGTGTGATCGATAAATGAGCTATCTAACACTGAAAAAATTTTTCAAAACGGACCAGTAGTTCCTGAGATTAACGCGTTCAAGGAAACAAACAAACCCTCCGGTTTTATAATATTAATGTAGTGAGTAAATTATTAAATTAAAGTATTGCAAAAGAATGTGGTAGTGGAAGCCATTATTCGTCTATTTATTTACTGTTATCTCCATACCTTACTCCGCATATTACTCATTGGGACATAACATATATCAACGATTAAAAACGATAAAAAACATGTAAATAATATAGCATCTTGTCTATGTCGATTTACATATATAAGCCCAGACAATATCTAACAGAGTAATGGGAAAGTTTGCAACGCCTAAGAGTTTTTTCTTTTCATACATACATAAATATTTTTCACTACAATCTGTTTGTTTTTTTTTTTTTAATATATACGTAGGAGCCTAGACCTATTCCAAGAGAGTAATAGTGAAATTCCGAGTGTATAAATAAGACTGTATTTTGCATTTGATTAAATATATAGATAGATATATAGATACTCTGTTTGTATTACTTTGGAAATCATTCGCCTCACTGTGGTAGATGTAGTTACAATGTTTTTTACTCTATGGTTTCTCTTACTCTGTGTCACATTTTCTATTTCATGTTTTAATAACTAGGCGTAGGACAAGGATTGATAATATTGATGACAAACTAACCTTTATTCCATAAAGACGTAAGAACAAATATTGACGTTACCAGCAAGAGGCCATATTGAACTAAAGGATTATACACGTGTAGGTCAAATTCGAACTAGAAACAAATGACGTACGACGTTCAATTCTGTCGGCCATGTTGAAACTAGTACCACAGTCAAATAGTACATATCAACGCGTAGCCTATGTTCCGACAGCCGTGTGAACAGCTTGCTTTCGAAATACGAAAAAATCTTTGTTTTACTAAATATCTAGCAGTTAGAAATATTTAGATTATAACAATAATATTATTGTTGATCGAAGATAATAAGGCTTACAAATTTGTTTCTTTATGTTAATATATAGATCTGTCGATACCAAGTCGAGCAATAAAGCGGCACGCCCGTACTATCCTTTTCTCGAAGCAATTCAGGCCATTTTCGACCCCCTATAACTTCGTTGTGGATAAAACTAGAATCCTCTATTTAGAAGTCAGTTTTGTAGGTGGTAGAGTCACGCTGAAGCTATTACTGGTTTCAGCATGAATGGGTACGGCTCGTTTTGACATTTTCAACTTATAAAAGTTATATTTTACCAATATAAAATCAATGATATTAATAGGTTATGTTGTTCTTGAATGTCCAAACTATTTTTTAAGCCGGTTATCATCTGCGAAAGCTAACCGAAACTCCGTCCCGCGCCATCTACAATAAAACGTCGGAAACTTATTTGTACTCCTAATAAATAAATATATAGATCTGTCGATGCCAAGTCGAGCAATAAAGCGGCACGGCCGTACTATCCTTTTCTCGAAGCAATTCAGGCCATTTTCGACCCCCTATAACTTCGTTGTGGATAGAACTAGAAGCCTTTATTTAGAAGTCAGTTTTGTAGGAGGTAGAGTCACGCTGAAGCTTTTACTGGTTTCAGCATGAATGGGTAAGGCTCGCCCCCGGTACTTCCACCCGACACACAGAAACACCCACGTGAAGTAACAGTGCTTGCATTATTGCGTTTCGTTCGGTCAGTGAGAGCGCCGGGAAGCCATCCCCCTCCCCCTAACCCCATTTCTTACTCCGCTCTCCCCCAAACACAGGTGACTCCTCTGGTGTTTCAAGTGTCTATAGACGGTGGTGACCGTTTAAAATCAGCTCACCCACATGTTCGTTTGCCTCCTATCATATCAAAAAAAGTCAACCTATTTTATTTAAAACATTAAAGATTTTAAATATTAATATGGTCACTATAAGATTTTGTTAGGTTAGCTAATTACGTAATAACTTAAGACGGATGGTCCCTTAAGGAGGGACTTATAAAGTAACCGACTTGGTATTACATGGATCTCAGAACTTTTTGCGGTAGGAGAACGGAATTGCGAGACTTGGTTTTTTTTTACAAATTTTGTTTTTGATGGCATATTATATTCTCTAATTTACGAATATTCTGGGTCGTCGAGGTAAGGAGTATGAAGTGAGTTGAATAAAAAAAATCTCTTTCCAAATGTTTTTTTATAACAACTAAAGCCTTCAATAGCCGCTAAACAGAAAAGGAATAAAGAAAATGTATTGAGAAAAAGAGGAAAATGTATTTAACTGTTTTGTCTCTGCCTATTTATACTTATATAGATATATATAATTTAGTTTCGTAACATTGTTGACTATGAATTTGCAACGAATGTAGTAAAGTTGACGACATCCACTTTTTTTGATAATATGCAAGAAAAAATCATATGACCATTCATTTATACTATACTAGTAATATAAAGAGGTAAAGTTTGTGAGTTTGTGAGGTTGTAGGGGGTAATCTCAGGAACTACGGATCCGATAGATATATCATCACGCTAAGACTAATAGGAGCGAAGCAGCAATGAAGAAAGTTTCAATGTCGGGGTTTTTTTCGTCTTGCAAGCATCCGCTGCGTGTTAGCTTTGGCCCAAAGTAACTATTCCACGCGGACGAAGTCGCGGGAAGAGGCTAATATTGTAATATGTTTATCACAAGCATTCCGGCAGAATCCATATCAGACTATTCCACAAGGCTGTGTAGTTTATTTAACTTTAGTAATTAGTCAATTTATATGTTTAGATTTAAGAGTTTTAATTGTATGTATAAGGTACGATGGGACTGACATATCAGAAATGATAAAAGTCCCTGAATAAAATAAAGAAAAAAAAACTATGAAAATGTAAATCGAATACGACCAACAAAGACAAAGGTACGTTTATTTTTAACAACAGTAGACACACTGTTTGTGTTTTATAAAGACCTGCAGATTGCATGCCCGGTGCACTGATTGCTTTACCTTGCGCCTTTAATGCGGTTTCGACGTCATCTGTTCCGATGGCCTTGCAATCTTAATTGAATACCGTGGTTCGGGTGCAATTTAAATTCAATCCATCATATAAACTGTCTTCGTTTTAAATGAAATTGTAAATTAATTACTATTAATTTAATTAGTCTTAATGTTATTACAGTAGTGGTATATATGTTGTGGGATAAGCTTTTATAAAAGTTACCCAGTTTCATAGTTCGGCACAGTTGAAAACATGTTGTGCCGACCCTACTTATGTGGGATAAGGGTAATGATGATGATAGTTCGGCACAGTTGATAAGGTGTTTGTGGTAGAGTCTTTTCTAAATCCGCTTGGCTGGTTACTACCATCAAGTTGAAAATCTGTCGCCAAACATTTGTTGGTGTGTTCCAATAAAAGTTATTAAATAAAAAATATTAAACTGTTGTCTTACGAGTATGTGTTTTCTTTCTAATATTGATTCGTAGTCCGATGAAGCTCTTAAGAACTTGATATGTCAATAGGGTAGTCAGTTCGAAAATTTAAAAAAATATATAATATTGATTTTGATTCTTCTTTCTTCGCATTTTTATTCTGTTTGGTATTTTTATCAAATATATTTGGTATCCCTAATAATTACCTACTTTATAGTATAGTGTAATCTTGATATAAATAGTCTAAAACGAATGAGAAAATATACGTTTTACCGAGTAATTCATTACAGTTATGGTCATTAGTATTCTCTATCTATATTCTGCAATTATTAAAAAATCTCGTTATAGAGGTTTTTGATAAATGTATTCGTAATGTAAAGTTATATTTTGCATCAGCTGTTAATAGCAGTCCTAGGGGATTTTGAAAAATTCGTTAAATCGGGAAATTCGTTATATTGAGGTTCGGTTTATTAAGTTTATACTGTATCACAAAGTTTAATTTCATTAGTAATAATTAGGATTTTTTAAAGATGTTATCTATGTCTTATATGGATTTGACTATGCGAAGGCATACCGTTTCAGTAGTTCACTGTTTTTATCAGATACATTCGGGTGAGTTCGTATGATGGAATTACGTAATCTAATTCCCCGTTCCATTTCCGACGTCGGGCTAAATGGAATCGTTTGGGATTTCATTTCTTAAGTTGTTGGCGTTACGTCAACATATATGATATCTTCCTTTCGTAAGTACACTCATATCACTATAATGCAAAAGCATATATTTATTCAGATACATAACGTGCCTATATAAAATTACAGTATATTTAAGATTAACTAGTGTATTTTGTTTAGATATTCAATAGGGAATGTTGTCGCAAACAGTTTTGAAATCGTCAGTGAAACGTTTTTATTGAAGCGTGATAATGAGATGGCACAATAAAAAATATTGAATTACAAACAATTACAATATTACAAAAATTGTTAACATAAATGAAAATGTATGTTGGTTTTTTTTTTATAGTAGCACGGTAAAATGACTGCACTGCGCCTGATGGTAAGCACAGTACAATCCAAAAACAACGGCGACCACCGAGTGATATAATATCCATCGCCGGTCGCCGCTGTCATGCCGGCCTGCGAAAAGCTGGATATGCACAGGCTGATCCCGAAACGCGACTCGCAAAAGTGAGTCACTATGACGGGCTTTTTCGCCATATACATGGTGGTTGCGACCCAGTCGGGCTGTAAAACCCTACCACCCTGCTTTCGCCATTGCCTCGTTCGTTATTCAACAGGGTGCACCACGTGCAGGTGAGGTTGGCTTGGGTGTCTCAAGTCTTAGATGTTATTTGACAACCGTTACACCCCAAAGTTATATATGGTTGACTGGTAGAGAATGCCTTCGGCATTAAGTCCGCGATTGCGTATTTAAGGCATAATGTATAAATAAATAAATAAATATATATAATAATATTTTTTGAATAGATAATTATATGAGCAGTAGTGGCTGCTGTAAATAACAATGTTTGCACACTCAGCACAGTCAATGCACACCGCGAGGTTTACAATATACCAGCAGTCGTCGCTATCGTGCCCTCCTGCCTGCCTGCCTGTCTATGGTAACTGCGACCCACTCGATTGATTTTCTATACATCTTATTATTCTGTAAAATGTGATCCCGTCAAAAACATAACTGTGAAATGAGAGCCAAGTTCAATATTATGATATATGCCTTGGTTGTTGACTTCAACGACAAAAGAAGTGACATCTAAGTGGGTGTCAAGTTCAATGGACAAGCCTGAAATTTATTTATAACAACGTGAAATATGTTATAAAAACTTAAAATATCATTTCTGCTTATAACTTGGGATAATATTGAAGCCCAAGGTCTGACTTCGCTGGTTCGAACATAATTATATTTTTCCGTTTGTATTCACCCAACTACCTATCTCGATCCAAAATTTGAACTTTCTAGGTTATAGGAACTGGGTTAAAATTTAGGTCTATAGGTCAGTCAGTGATAAAAATGACGATTTTTGGACGTTAATATTTAAATAACTGTTTGATGTGTGTTTATAAAATTTGGAGTACATATATATCTCGCAGGACTCAATACATTTTTTGACATGACAAAGAATTTGACATGTTTATTTGAGATGGTGTTTGAGATATGAGGGGGTGAAACGTGGCTCCAAATGGTTCCTGTAATATTTCAAACGGTAGCGCGCGCTCACCACTCTGTTAGCTTGAAATTCGCTAGATATTTCTAACCGTCTATATTGATTTAATTTAAAATACTACATTCTGGAAAATAAGAACCAATCTTAACAGAACAATGCACTATGGAATTAAATTAAAAGTGTGTGTGTGTAATCCTACGATAGAAGTGATAACATGCATAATATTATTGTATTACTATAATACCTAAAAATAAAAACGCAATTATTAGAAAGATACACTCCTTGTGAGACAGTAAATGTGCGTCACGGACTACCGCTTTCGATCACTGTTCAATGCGCTTAAAGAAAGAAAGGTTTTCACGTCATAAATACAGTTTTTTTTTCAACATTTTTATTATTAGCCAGTTATAAACAAAGAGTTACCGTGTTAAGTGAAATTATTTTTAGATTAACCCTGATTAAGGCTGCGTTGATGCGGGAGAGCGCGTTACACGAGGTTGCGGCGGCGGTGGATGTCACGTTGCGGTCGGGCGAACATCAAAGGAACGAGCGGTACTGTGCGCATCAATTTACCCCGACGTCATAGGTGCCCTTAACCTGCTAATTGCCGCGTCAAATATTTAACGGGATGCGGGTTTATGTTAATTTTTTAAAATTTTGGAGATGTTGCCGCGTGTTTTTTATTTAAAGATATTTTAGTACCTACCTACGTTATTTTAGCTTTGACAGATTTATATTCGACTGCGTAAACGAGTTTGTGATAATTTTTAATATAATGTATATGTTGTCGTTACTTACCAGTGGCTTCGCTCGTTAATATGAAAGGTTTCCCCCATGTCCATTTCTGTATCCCTAACAACAAGTACGCGTGATGATCGGTTAAGTATTTAAGGCGTGAAAGCATAACAGATAAACAAACTATTCGTATTTATAATACTAGTTAGGAATACGTGTTTGAATTAAAAAAATGGTAGCAGTCATCTTTTGTTTTTGAATTTCTTTATTTTTCTTCCATATTTCTTTGCGTTTATGAATAAATAATTTATTGCATTTTTGGTGTGCTATGGTGTAGCTTAATGCCACATGGCATTTTCTTCCAAGTAACTAACGGTATTGTGAAAGAAATACCTTATTGTATGTAATACAAATTAAAATAAAAGCAGTAAGTGAGAAAACCTAGAATTAAAATAATAAAATAGGTACATTGAGGTGTTATTAAAGGGGAATAACAGTATAAACCACAGCAAAAGTTAATCACAAATTGTAACATAAATATATTCTATAATCCTATGGGTATTATCTCGAAAGACTGACACATACAAGGAAGATCCAAAATTCCAAGAAAAAGTGAAAATCCAATATTCTAACTTCAAATTCCTGATCAATTCCTTTCGAACTTCTAAACTGTGAATGATATCGATTGAATGGTGGAAAGGCTCACTGACTAACACATTAAGGTTTTCAATATCTCTTCAGTCATTAGTCTTTGTATTGCCCATATGTTGATTTCATAGGCCTCGGCTTTTAGTCGCAATGTCTCCTAACATCAGTTGCAATTTTGGTCAAAATCGAGTAAAAATATCCCAAGACCAAATAAAGACTTACAAAATGTATTCGTGTTAGATAAAGGTAACTATTCCACACGGATGAAGAAGAAGTCGCCACCCAATAATGGACATTGATAAGGACTAAGGAATAAGAAATCGATTTTTATCGAATTACCTGATGTTACTCGCGTCCGCAGGTATTGTACCTCTCATTCCGCTGCTTCCCGGGTAGTGCATTATGGTGAATTGACTCCTCTCTGTGCATCTACTTAAAACGATTGTAACGTATAATGTATTCGATATATTTATGTTAAAAAGATGTACCCGATCGAGTTTCTTCCCAGTTCTTCTCGATGACTGGGTTGTTTTCCGAACCGGTGGTAGTTTTGACGTTCATAAGCGCCTTATTAGGACCTAAACTAAATAAAGTATTATTGATTGGTTTGATCTGTTGTTAACGAGTAACAAATTTTTGCCCACTGCACTGTATTCCACATGAATTGAACCTAGCAGCGACATTTAAAATAGGTAATAAATAAAATTAAATTAAAATAGGTAGGTGATAATCAATCAAGCGACGACAATAAAGCTGGATACTCTATTTAGCTATACGTACAAATAAGTAAATCGAAGTCCCTTTCAGTAAATCCATATCAAAGGTATATCGGTTCGTGATTCTTTTTAAGGTAGCTGTTGATCCTACGTCATAAGTATACGTCATACGTCCTACGTCATAGATATAGAAGATATTCAGTCAGTCAAAAGTAGGATACCTATAAAAAAATCACATTTAAATTACCCATTTGTTACAAGATTTTTCGACTACCGGATTCATTGTGTCGTCAGCCTTTGAAGATATTCAAATCAAACGATTAAAATTTTAAAACTCGTTTCTTAATGCACGTGTGGGTTTTCATTATACAATAAAAATTCTAAGTGTATTATTATTGTTCGTGATTATTTTAGCCTAAATATAAAATGTTATATTAATATATTTAATTTTACATTTTACGACACAACAAGCACGCTTCTATTTATTCTCTTTGACTTTGTTCTATTCAAGTAATGTGTTTAAATACATTTTGTATTAATTGTGTATCTGAAATTCACCTTTATTTCGTAGAGATTCAAAAACTTCTTTTTTAATGTTATTGCGAACTATTTATTTTATTACAAAAGAAATACCCGAGCGATCGTGTATTCCTATTACCCGATATTCGATTGTCATTTGTTTTTTTTTTCTATACGATATGTATTTCGTATAATTAACTAGTTAGTTAAGTTAACTAGTGGGCGTCCAGTGGTCGACATTCGACCATAGTTCATTAATTTTTTAAAGGGATAAATATTATAATGATAGTTGTATGTTATAATATCATTGTTGAATGTAGAATGAAAAAGGGTAATTGGAACGTAAGAGTAAAATAATACATTCAATCGAGCATAGCAACCTCCTTCACAACCTTTTTTGAAATCCTTTATTGACAGATGTCAAAATGTCTTTTTTATTTACATGTGTGTATATGTTGTGTAAAATTGAAGCAGTAGTGTGAGTAATGCATATTTTAATTAATTTAATGTACTTCTAATGCATCTTATATAAAATAAATAGCTTTCTGCACTTCTCCTCCATATAAACTTTAATAATGCCAAGTTTCACGTTCATCCGTTCGCGCATTTCTCTCAAAAAGGGATACAAAGATTAGGCTTCACGTATTAATATTTAGATATAACAATGTGTACTGGAAATATATGTTCTAATAGCGCATCATAATAACATTTTGCTATGGGCAAGTTTGTGCTAAGATCACTTGAGGTTTTGTAATTTAACAATTTTTTTTATCTTTATTTAATTTAGGGACTTAGGTCCACGTAGAACATGTCAGTCCCATCGTACCCTAATCTTAAAATATTCACCAAAGAGACTTCAACACAAACTTCCATAGAATCTTGGCTTCCTCACTTGCAGCTGCACACAAGAGTCTATGAAAGCTACCCTGATCTAATCTATTGAGTTTTAACTCATCGATGACAGCTTTTCGTTGTACTTTATTGCGGTCACATTCCATCAACAAGTGTTGCAAGTCTTCTATCGTTCCACGCGTTATACAATTGGGTGATACGGTTTTCCTCATAAGAAATGCAAACTTATTGAGTGGCATATGTCCGGAACGTACTCTGTTTTCAATAACAATAAGTGACCTATTCAAGTTACTGCCATCAAACCATGGTATATGGGGCGGCTCACTTTGCAGCGTTTTATACGAGATGCCTTTATCTTTTGATCGTTCGTTGAAATAAATGCTAATTTCGCAAAGCATTGGTCATCATCATCATCATCATTGCGTGAACGCTAAATACAAAGTCAACGTCTTGTCATTTCGGGTACACATCCAAAGAGAACTTTGTTTTTTTAAAACTCTGGTTTATTTAGTTATTATGTACGTAGTACGTAGCGATTCAATGTTCTGAATTTAATATGGGAAAGGAAAGAGTAGCACCTAACTAAAATACAAATCGAAATAAAATGGAAAAGTATGTAGCTTACGCGTTTACTGATGTACACCTTACTGGCTTTTAAATTAAGTATAATTTGAAAACATAAGATTGTGGTGAGAGTCGAGAATTGAGGTCGAGAAGGTGAATAAAAAACTATTAGATGCACCTTTTTTTCTGATTCAGAATATATATTAAATTCGTTACTAAATTAAAAGATACACCTTAATATATTTTAATTATTGAGGTAATACCAAATATGTCGTTTTCATTGTAAACTGCGTCTGAATTTACGTTTAAGGACGAGGCGTTCGAACACACTTAAGTCTTCTATTGACTTATCATCGTTTGAATCTTGGTAACAGTAGATGTGGTGATAATAGATCAACGATCGGCTTGTCGTTTTACAGTTTTTAATTAATCATACCGAATCAAAATAAATAATACTTTATACAATTTAGGCCGTAAGAAGGCAATTAAGAACGTGACAGCTACCACCGGTTCGGAAAAACAACCCAGTCGCAAGGAACGCGATCTGGTTTATCTTTTCATGATACATATATTTATTTATAAACATACAGAGTTACATTCGTTTTTGGGTGATGCACAGATAGGTGCGTCATTTCCAGACTTCACAATCGTTCACATATTGATCCACCCTATAATATAGCCTTTAAATATTAAAATCAGCTTGATACGATAATAACGTTTTGCAAATATCATTCATGATATTGTTTTACACGCTGCGACACGACGCCTTGTTTCCTATATTGAATGGAAATATTTTACTATACCCCTGGCAATATGTAATGGCTATGAAATTTTCCCATGAGTCATCATACCGTCTCTACCGACAAATGGATGGGTTTACCTTATCGTGACAAGTTTTGAAATATACTTAGTAATAAAAGCAAATAATAGCAATTTGACTCACTGTTTATGGTTTTGTACTTGTTTAAATAAGTAATATAGATGAGGGCAATATTTTACGCACGGTTATTTCATTACAATGTAAAGAACAAGGTACTTTCGTATTAAATGTACCGCGATCGCCGACCGCTCCTGCGGCGGGTTCGCATTATTATTTTTCGCAAGTCCTAACATGACCTAACCAAACAGAGACAAAAGAGCAAGCAGTTGAAAAAAAATGAACGTAAGATTAACTAACTATTTTTGGTTAGATTAAGGTAGGAGGTAAAGCCACGCTGAAGCTATAACTTGTTTCAGCATGAGTGGGTCGGCTCGTTCGGTGTAGTACCACCCTCTCACAGAAAACCGACGTGAAGTAACAGTGCTTGCATTATTGCGTTTCGTTCGATCAGTGAGAGCGCCGGAGGCCCAACTTCCTTTCCCATCCTCCTCTCCTTTCCCCCTTCCCTTCCTCCCTCCCCCAACACAGGCCGGCAACGCACTTGTGACTCCGCTGGCGTTGCAAGTGTCTATGGACGGTGGTGATCACTTAACATCAGGTGTTCCACCTGTCCGTTTACCTCCAATGAGAAAAAAAAGACGTGAACAAACTTAGCGCGAGCGCACTGTATTGCCGTCAATACCAACTTGACGGTTTTGTAAGTTAAAACAAAACAGTTTCGTCTCGGTTTGGTTCGGTTAGGTTAGACTAGCGTAAAAAGATAATATTGAATTATAGTAACTATATAGGTATGTACATTCAGACACAGAACTGATATCTATATGTGCGTAGATCAAACTCGCAACATCTCAGTTCGACAGTATAATCGTTATTATATCCGACTCTGCAACCATTTTATACCATTATCTTGATTAATTATTCATGCACCAGCTGTAAGTTTAATTTAATATTAATAAACTAGCTGTATATGACCATGCTATATGTATTTTTTGGGTAGTCATAAATACATTAGTTATAATGCATCTTCTGTAATATCACGACGTACAGGAGTTGGACGACTACTATTGCGTTGTTCTTAGACCAGAATGCGTACTGTTTTTACTACTTTGCAGTGTTTTCTTTAAAGCTAGCTATGTGACAAGTTTTTACGACGAAACATTCAGATGCACGCGTCGTTAGGTCCACTATTAACTCATTTATCACTGGTTTATTTTAACTGTATGTTTGTAAAATAGGAATTTGTGAGATGAAATATATTCATTTAAGCAGATGCTTTGTAAATTCACGTTTTATACGTGGTTGTATATTTTATACAATAGCCGATGCGTACGTACTATTGCGTTGTTCTTAGACCAGAATGCGTACTGTTTTTACTATTTTGCAGTGTTTCCTTCAAAGCTAGTAGCTATGTAACAAGTTCTTACGACGAAACATTCAGATGCACGCGTCGTTAGGTCCACTATTAACTCATTTATCACTGGTTTATTTTAACTGTATGTTTGTAAAATAGGAATTTGTGAGATGAAATATATTCATTTAAGCAGATGCTTTGTAAATCCACGTCTTATACGTAGTTGTATATTTTATACAATAGCCGATGCGTACGTGCACGCACGTGTTAGCATCTCGGTAAACAGTTGCGCAGATGTGCGAACGCACCTGGCGCTGAGACGCGTACATGTTGCCTCCAGCTATCCCGTAATGAGATTTTATAGTGTCCGATTTACTTTTGAGTTATTTAAAGCTGCAGTCACCAGCGTCGATTTGAGCGTAAACGTCTGTGTTCTTATTTGGGATTTTCTTGGAAGTTCAGAATAATCTTTATTTTAAATTGTAACTGCAACTTAATATCATCTATGTTGTAGATTAATAGGGCGTCATTCAATTTCTATATCGGGAATAGCTTGCATTCTAGGAACTAAGTTCAAGCAGGATAGGTGCCTGCACGTATTGTGATCAATACCCCTTACAACGAAACAAAGCAACGTTCTATCTATTCTTTAATTAAAGGACAGAATTTGACCATAAGGTGGAACACTATTTTACAATAAATCAGCTACTTTTACTACAAGCAAAATTTCCGAATATCAAAATTAAACTCGAAGGCTAAACACGAAATATCCTAGAAAGTTTTATATGAGTTTGAAGCCTCGTATTTAGATTACGAAGTAGTAGCCAGTATTGCCAATTTCTATATCGGTAATAGCTTGCATTCTAGGAACTAAGGATAGGTGCCAGCACGTATTGCCATCAACACCGCTTACACGAGTAGTCCGGTGAAGCTGTTAAGACCTCGCTTGGTCAATAGCGTAGTCAGTTCGAAAAAAAAAACCGCTTACACCGAAACAAAGCAACATTCTATCTTTTGTTTAATTAAAGGACAGAATTTGACCATCAGGTGAAACACTAATTTACAATATAATCAGCTACTTTTACTACAAGTAAAATTTCCGAATATCAAAATTAAACCCGAAGGCTAAACACGAAATATCCTACAAAGTTTTATATGAGTTTGAAGCCTCGTATTTAGATTACGAAGTAGTAGCCAGTATTGTACAATTTCTAAAAAGCATAGATATCGATCTGGATAAAAGTTACGATCATTCCGAGTGGAATTTCACCAATTACGGAGGTTGGCGTTAATCTGGAAAAACATACTACAAACGAATGTAGACGATATATACAATAAACAGTAGGTACTTGAGAATTGTATTGTGATCAATACCCCTTACAACGAAACAAAGCAACGTTCTATCTATTCTTTAATTAAAGGACAGAATTTGACCATAAGGTGGAACACTATTTTACAATAAATCAGCTACTTTTACTACAAGCAAAATTTCCGAATATCAAAATTAAACTCGAAGGCTAAACACGAAATATCCTAGAAAGTTTTATATGAGTTTGAAGCCTCGTATTTAGATTACGAAGTAGTAGCCAGTATTGTACAATTTCTAAAAAGCATAGATATCGATCTGGATAAAAGTTACGATCATTCCGAGTGGAATTTCACCAATTACGGAGATTGGTGTTAATCTGGAAAAACATACTACAAACGAATGTAGATATATATAATAAACAGTAGGTACTTGAGAATTGAAAAGACAAGTTTTCTCGTAACCTATTTACTGAATAGTCATAGTGTTACAGAAACAATTTTTCTTTGAAAATACAATTTAAAACTTTCGGTGGTAGAGCCACGCTGAAGCTGTTAAGACCTTGCTAGGTCAATAGCGTAGTCAGTGCGAGAAAACTAGTCCGGTGAAGCTGTAAAGACCTTGCCGGGTCAATAGCATAGTCAGTTCGAGGAAAAAAAAAAGTGCGAGAAAAGAAAAAAAGCTGAATCTATTACTGGTTTCAGCATGAATGGGTTGGCTCGCCCGGTGTAGTACTACCCTCTTAAAGAAAACCGACGTGAAGTAACAGTGCTTGCATTGTTGCGTTTCGTTCGGTCAGTGAGAGCGCCGGAGATCCACCTATAACTTAAACTGAAATGAGAGCGCCGGAGATCCACCTCCCCTCCCTCCAAACACAAAGTGCAATGCACTTGCAACTCTCCTGGTATTGCTAGGGATGGTGGTGATCACTTAACATCAAGTGACCCACTTGTTCGTTTGCCACCTATAATATAAAAAAAAAATTGAGACAGTCATAAGGACTGCTGACAAAAGTGAAAACTCGAAACAATGCAATAAATGTGTTCTCTTTTTTTATGAAAATTCATATTAATTATAGTATCAAGGATAGTATTTTAATTTCAGAATTTGTTTATTGAAATTATTAACATTAGTGTGGTGGTTTTCATATCGCACTCGGAGCAATAATTGTATACATTTTTATAAAGTCCATTAATCAATCAAACGTATCGTAAGCTGCAAAATATCATTCTGACGCAAGCGCAATACGACCAGTCATGCATGTCATGACGCGAAATAATAACTTTATCTCCTGCCAAACGTACTGCCTAAAGAAGTTTTAAAATATTTAAATAAATTTTCCAACGATCAAACGAAGGAATATAATTAGTTCAAAGGCTAGGGTATAATGATGTTTTCCGCCGGCCGCCTTGGAGGCGATAAGCGTTTAAATTAAAAATCGATATATATCCACCGACCATACATTTTCCAGTCTGCCGATTCGATCCCGCAACAAATGTAAATTCAGGTCATTGAACCAGACAACCAGAGATATGGTCAATTTAATATCAGATGTGTGATATGTCTTTTGCGTATTATGCCACGAAAGCCAAATGTGTTTTAGTTAGGTGCTTGCCATTAGTCGCAATTTCAGATATAAAATGACACGGAGTAGTATTGTTAAAATTGTTGATATTTATGATACCATTCCGGTTCGTTTTAGGGGTTTAAGGGCTGTCGAATAACATTGAAGACTTGAGACATACAAGCCAACCTCACCTGCACGCGGTGCACCCTGCTGAATAACGAACGAGGCAATGGCGAAAGCGGGGTGGTAGGGTTTTACAGCCTGACTGGGTCGCAACCACCATGTATATGGCGAAAAAGCCATTCATAGTGATTCGCATTTGCGGGTCGCGTTTCGGGATCAGAATGTGCATATCCAGCTTTTCGCAGACCGGCATGACATTTATTTGTTGATAGATATGTGATATCTAAACAATTATTTATATATTCTGCTTTGACACACCTCGCAAATATGTTAATTATTATCATCTACTAGCGGACTTGGCGAACGGTGCCCCGCCCTGATAATAAAAAAAAACCTTGACAAACTATATACCGCAAGGAAATCCGTTCAGTAGTTTTTGTGTTTATCGCGAACAGACAGACAGACGTTGCATAGGACTTTATTTTATAATGTGTAGTGATAAATAGTTCGAAAGAAAGTCACTATTCGCATCTGTATCCTTTGTTCTTCTAAAATATGTAGTGGATTTTGACACGGTACTCAATATAATTCAAAGAATTTCTTCTAGAATGTTCTCTTTAATGGTTCTTTTTGCTTCAATGTTACTTACATATGAATCTCGTTGCATGTTTTTAATTAACGGTTAGTTTTGTGACTGGGCCGGGCCGGCCCTCGTGACGTCCTTTGTTGAACTGAATGTGGGTTGAGTAACCTCTGTGCGTTCTCCGCCCACGGCCCTGATCTCCAAGCGCCGCAGGATATTACCAGGGAATTAAGAGGCTGCTTGTCATTTTATTACTATTACATTAAATATTAACGTAAAATTCGTAAAGATACGCTTCTTGGGAGTAATAAATTTGGGAGTATGAGTTTAAAACTTCATGGCGCTTTAATTGTTTTATTTCTTATAATATTGCGTACACGCGGCATCGTGTCTTATTCGGAATTATCTTAACAATATAGTTTATGTACATAAGTATAAAAGCAAGTGCCACACCGCTTGCCCCATTTTTTCACTACAAGAGAAAAAGATATCGTTTAACGCCAGTGCTTATAAAGATTATAGTTTCTTAAAACTTTAATAACTCTATACTAAATGAAGTTACCGTGATGATCTTGTTTTATATAAGGACCACATGTCTGCGAAGTAAAACAAACAAAATTTGACCGAAATATGTCCGGTTACTTTTAAGTGACATCAGTGACATGTATTAAAACTTAAAAGTCAACCGCAGTGCCACCTACCGGGTCTAATTGTGAACATAAGAATTCCTGAACCCGCCTGAACACACAAAACAATTTTTTCAGCCCTTTAGGAAGAGTTCAGTCACATGCACACGGACAGAAGAATTATACCTATATACAATAAAGAAAATGAAAATATTTGTGTTGTGTACCTTAACACGATGTAAGACATAAATCTAATAAGAGCTGTCTTGGTATCTTTATTCGGAAGAAAACCTAATTTTAGTTTATATCAACTCCTATAATATTATGTAATGTATTATGTAGTTTATGTACTCCCTCGAGGTACAATATGTAATGAGAGATAAGCAACGTCCATATACTTATTGTTTCAGTTGCCAGTGAATGTTATTGTAATACCGAAGGTCTTTACTGACTTCAGGAATTATTTATCTTCCAGCTATCTCAATATTGGAAGTACGTGTTATGATATACGCAAGAGTTGTAGTCATATTATACGATTATGGCTTATCTGGCGTTATATATGAATGACTATTCACTGTATATTTATTTGAATCTATCAGTAGTTAAAATATACGTTACCACAACAGAAGTGAATGCATTGTTATAACTCAACAAGACAATGATATCTTAACGGAGCTAATCTCTGACAAGTAACTGGATCATCGCCTATAATCCTAAGTGTATAGAGGCTAACCGACTTCATCAGTGACTCGTGAAGAACACCTTCTGAGGCCATTGTGATGCAAAGAACAAGGAAAATTATAAAAATCATTGATATTGATATCAATATTATAACATAATGAATATTGAAAAATTAAGTCTATTAGGTCTCTAATCCTTGCCGGATATAAAGAGACTTAATAGGACAATTGTACACAGGTTTAAGTCGGATGAAGCCAGGATGCTGTACAGGTTAGCCAATGTTGCTATCAACAGGAGGTAAATTGCGATTATATGTGTGTAGTATCTATTATATATATCTTCCAATAAGGGTCGCATGGTCGCTTTGTGACCAAACCCTTAAAAAAAGAATAAAAAAAAATCTATCAGTAGTTAAAATATACCTAACCACAACATAGAACTCAACAAGACAATGTTGTCTTAACGGAGCTAAACCCTGACAAGTAACTGGATCATCGCCTATAATCCTAAGTGTATAGAGGCTAACCGACTTCATCAGCGACTCGTGAAGAACACCTGAGGCCATTGTGATGCAAAGAACAAGGAAAATTATAAAAATCATTGATATTGATATCAATATTATAACATAATGAATATTGAAAAATTAAGTCTATTAGGTCTCTAATCCTTGCCGGATATAAAGAGACTTAATAGGACAATTGTACACAGGTTTAAAAAAACACGTTATGGGAATATAAATACTAGGATTTTGTTGTTAAAACAAAACATAATTTAAGAGTCATAGTTAAGTATCTCGCAGTGAAAATAGGATAAACCTATTCCGTGTTATTACAAAAAAGTTAAATACGTATTAAATACTTGGTTTAAAAAAGTTTCCTTATAAATGCACCGCGCTCGCCCGAGGCAAGTTCGCTCTAATCCTTTTCCACAAGTCTAACTTAACGTAACCAAAGCGAGACAAAAGAGCAAGATGGCGAACATTAAGAGACCGCGGTGCATTTAATATGAGACCTTTTTAAAGCCAGGGTTCAATACGTATTTAACTTTCTTGTAATAACACCGTTTAGGTTTTAGGTAGGTTTACCCAACAAAGTAAATGTGATTATTTATGAAAGTATATTTTATTAAAAGTAAGGGTTGATCGTATCGGGAATAATAGCTTTGCAGTACCCAGTAGTGATGCGCAAATTTTAAACTATGGAACGCTTTAAAAATTTAGAACGTATATCCAAGAAAACAAGGGACTATCCCAAAGCACGACAAATCCTGGATAAATAGGACAGGTAATAATCCTAAGATAGAAGATTAATATAAATCTTGTTAACTTCTGTAAGCACGCTAGTTCCTGAGAAAAATCAAGTACATTAGTTATCGTATTTCTGAGATGACAGCAGAGTATTCTATAATACTATTCCAATATACTATTCCATTATAATAACGGAAAATACGTTTTTTTTTTCTCGAACTGACTACGCTATTGACCCGGCAGGGTCTTCACAGCTTCACCGGATTACTAAGGTTGGCGCTTAAGGTACTCAAACGATTTGGTTTTTAGATAACATACACAAGGGTGCACCTGGAAAAAGACGCGTCTGTCCTAGCAAACTATTCTAAGCTATTCATACATATATACATTTGTGAACCATACCATCGAAATTGCATGATTCACAAATGAATACGTGTATATCGGATTGAAACGAACTAAAACTATTCGATTCAGTTCGATGAGGGAAAAAAAACAAAACCCTCCCACCATGTGTATATATGTGCACGTGTGTGAGAGAGATGATTTCATGGAAAATACGTATTTGCATTTAACAGTAGGCTTAAGTTTTCGGTGAAACAAAAACATCATATTAATAGAGTCGTTAAATTTTAAAATCAGCTAAATCCACATTTAATCCTTCATTTACGAGTATAAAATGTTTATTGTTTTTAAGATTTCCAATTTTTATACACCGAGAAAAAATCAAATTTGGCATCAAATTTGGCCGTTCATAAGGTCTTCAGTATTTTTTTAATGATTTTCATATTTTAAATGGACAAGATTTGAAGATTTTGAAATATAACGTAACATATTAGGAACAGCTAAAATTGGATTTAGCTCATTTGGAATTCTATGACCCTATTATGGTCATTATAGTGTTAATGTAAGTACCTTAGAAAGCTTAAGTTTTAATGATTGCCTGGCGAATTACCGTATTAAAGTTTTATCTGTTTATAATCTGACACAGATCAGGATGTTTCGGCAGCTGTCCCCGAGAGCCAGTATCAGTTAGTTCAGATTATTCTATCAACAAGAATTTAATTTAAGTCTAAACTATTAATTGAAATAGCTAAGTGTAGTTATAAATAATTGTATATATCGACGGGAGACAGCGGAAATGTCGTAACTTGCATTTTAGGCTAAATTACTTTTTCCATATTCTTGTATAAAAAAATACTCCTTCGAAATTTCCGGTTTCGCTTTCCTACGATTACATTTTTCATCGATACGGCCTTGTTATTTTGGGCAGTTATAGCACTATCTATGCATAAAAAAATTGAATTTTTGAAATAGTTTTTTGGCTCTGGTGTAAAGTTGGGATTTTCCAGTCACGACAATTCCGCTTTCTTCCGTCGATATAGATAATTAAATGCGCTCGCTTCGAGGTATTTGCGATTCCTCCATACAATGGTGGGTTCTGTACGCGACGTGGGATAGATACAGTCTCTTTTGCTTTAAAAGTATATTTTCTCGGGTTTAGTCAGCTTCCAAAGTTCTTGGATTAGTCGTTGAAACATTTTTCTTTCTCTATGATAGGAGGCAAACGAACAGGTGGGTCACCTGACGTTAAGTGATCACCGCCGTCCATAGACACGAGCAATACCAGGGGCGCAGCAAGTGCGTTATTTTGCAAATCCAACTTTACCTGAATGATTTAAAGTTGTTTTTACAAGGACGCAAGTGACGCGAGAGCATTTGAAATAACTGCATGATCCAAGATTATTCACTCATTTTTGTGCGCTGGCTCTGAGACATTAAGTGTGCATTCTGGGTTTTTGTATATCAATGTTATGTAGATAACGTAACGAAAAGTACAAAATATTTTTAAACATTCAGTGTTAATGTTCCAAAGATGGTTCACTGGTTTATTAAATATAAGATTTCAGATAATTTTAAAAATTACGATTTTGTTATCAACAAAATAATTAATTCGATTATAAAAGAGTGTAAGGATTTTGGGAGTGGGGCGATCAATTAATGGCGCAGAGTTATTAAACTATTTCATTGTCATCGGATATTAACAAATGTTCTAAATTTCAATTTAAACTGTCCTTTTTGAAGTGGTTGTTATTTACACTCCAAAATTTCATTACATATATATCATTTTTTTTTAAATATCATTGGAGGCAAATGAACACTTAAGGCACCTGATGTTAAGTGATCACCACTGTCCATAGACACTTGCAACACCAGGAGAGTCGCAAGTGCGTTGCCAGCCTGTGTTTGGAGGAGGGGTTAGTGGGAAGAGGGAGGGAGGAGGTGGGTTATCCGGCGTTCTCACTGACCGAACATAACGCAATAATGCAAGCACTGTTACTTCCCGTCGGTTTTCTGTGAGAGGGTGGTACTACACCCTGTAGTACGGTGAAGCTGTTAAGTCCTTGCTTGGTCAATAGCGTAGTCAGTTCGAAATAAAAAATAAAAAAGGATGGTACTACACCGGGCGTGCCGACCCATTCTTACTGAAACCAGAAATAACTTCAGCGTGGCTCTACCACCTACAGGTGAAAGTGATAAAAACATGTGCAGCTCCGAGCTGATACTAGCCCTTATTAATATTATATGCTTAATAACTCAGCCGATCTTCTTAAAATTTAGAATACATTTTGTCAAGGGTATACAAATAAGAAAGGAAATTTAAAAGTTAGTTTTGTATATTATTATGTCATTTAAAGAAGCGAACAACAATTATTTTATAGAATTTTTGAGAGAATTTTAGAAATCAGTTCGCGTTTAGACCTTTCATTTTCAACCCTAAACAGCATTACACGCCTTTCACTAGAATTTAACACTTCAATCCGTCTTGCATTATTAAACTGAAACGTTACAACATTTCGCTCATTGTACAACAAAAAAAAAAAAAGACGCCCGTAAAACGAAATAATTCTCTCGCAAATGTAGTACAATTGAAATTGTTAGCAACATTCGTGTACCGGAGCCTGTAAAGTTGCGAATTCCGGGCGTTTCATGAGATACGTAAGCTTTTCGAATATAGCTGAAACGTGTATTTTTTGTTTATTTAAATGTTTCGAAATTTTCTCTCTCGGTTTGTTTGTTTGTTTCAACGTGAAACGATGGATGTCGGTGCTCGTTTTGCAACTTACAGATATATATATATATACTTATGATTTGTACATGCAGTATGATTTAAACACTGGGTTCTTCTACAAATGATACTCGTCAAACTGTGCACATATATATAGATACTAAGCTCGTTCATTTAGTAGACGTGTAGGTTTCTATTTTTATATGTCTATACTAATTACATAGTATAAAACAAAGTCCCCACCGCGTCTGTCTGTCTGTTTGTTCGCGATAAACTCAAAAACTATTGAATGCATTTTCAAGCGGTTTTCGCCAGTGTATAAAGTGATTCATGAGGAACGTTTTGGTATATAATTTGTCAAGGATTTTTTTTTATAATCAGGGCGGGACGTCTGCCGGGCCCGCTAGTCTATACTAATTATAAAAAGGTAAAGTTTGTAAGGGGGTAATCTCAGGATCTACTGGTCCGATTTGAAAAACTATTTCAGTGTTATATAGCTCATTTATCGAGGAAGGTTATTGGCTATATATCATCACGCTAACACCAATAGGAGCGGAGCCCGAATGAAGAATGTTTCAAAATCGGGGGTATTTTTTTCTTTTCAGAGCTTCCGCTACGTGTTAGCGTTAGCGTTAGTCCGAAGTAACTATTCCAAGCGGACAAAGTCGCGAGCAGATGCTAGTGTATATATAAAAGAGACATTTACACAGATCGGCATGACAGCGGCGACGGTGATGCATAGTTTGTCTCTAGGCGATTGCCATCGTTTTTGGATTGTACTGTGTTTATCATCAGGCATGGTGCAGTCACTTTGCCGTGCTACAATAAAAAAAAAATTAATTAACCGACTAATCGAGAAACAATGGATCTCCATATAAACTATCATATCCCTGTTCATAGCTTCGCGGGTTGAATTTCCAAAAATCTTTAGTGTCAATCTACTTTTCTTTTTGGAACTGAATATTGGCCTGACGGGCCTTCACAGCTTTAAATTTAAATAATTCAGCCTATAATTGATTTAAAAGTTTAAAAAGAAGACTTTCTATTGTTTTATTTTTTCACTTCTGTAGGCATTCCTTAAGACTGTCTCGACTTTTTTTTAATTATACTAAGATAAACAACAAAGCGATCAAATAAGGGAACGAGAGGAGAAGCCTTGCCGAAAATAAATTGTTCAAACACAATAACAGACATGGAAAATTAATTTCAGTCACGAAAAGATAATGCTTTATTATTGTTAGCGTAAAATGAAAACACGTTTAAGTGTTTCGCGTAAGATGAAATGCCCCGGGGCTGTATAAACCTCGGTTAGATTGAATACGGAATTATGGGGCTATGTGACGATCCCCAATCGAATAACCGTCCAGTGTTCCTCCGAGAGGGAGTGCTTTATCATAATATAAATTTAGTATTCTCAGAGGATAACGAATCGAAGACAAAGTCGGCATCGTTTCAAATAATACTCTGGGGCTTTTTAACTTTTAAACTAGCCGATAACTGAAGACACACAAACATCTTCGAAATGTTTTTCCATTGATATCGAGTTTACTTTTTAACTTTTAAACTAGCCGATAACTGAAGACACACAAACATCTTCGAAATGTTTTTCCATTGATATCACATTTAATAGAGGACTTGATAATTTTGCTTAGCAGAAGAATTATGAATATGACAAACTAGATTTATTATTTGAAGGTCTGATAAGAAAATCCTGTGAAGATCGTTTTTGTTTTCATTAGCTTACTCATAAATTCAATAATATTACTGTAAGCCATAAAACAATTTCATTCTAATAACTATTTAAATGATGAAAATGAAAACTTTAGAGGTGGTAGAGCCACGCTGAAGCTATTACTGGTTTCAGCATGAATGGTTCGGCTAGCTCGGGATACTATCATCCGACCCACAGAAAACCTTCGTGAAGTAACAGTGCATTGTTGCGTTTTATTCGATCAGTGAGAGCGCTGGAGGCCCAACTGTCCCCTCTCATCCCCTCTCTTCCCTCCCTTCCCCAAACACAGGCCGGCAACGCACTAGCAACTCCCCCGGTGTTGCTAGTTAAGTGTCTATGGACGGCGGTGATCACTTAACATCAGGTGACCAGCTCGTTCGTTTGCCTCCTATAATATAAAAAAAAAACAGTAAAATCGAAATTAGTCTTGTTGTTCAAATTAATAAATTGTTGTAGTTGTTAAGTAGGGATAAGAATACATTTTACGTTTAAAATAACTTAGAACTTCATCTATAATTAATTCAGCTAAGAAAGTGCTTTTTAATATAATCACTATTTAGTTTCTCTGTTGTAGGTCCTATTGTTTTTCATGAACTCAGGTTGTTTTGTGTTTCTGATTTTCATTAAGTTTATTTTAATCGACTTAGTTATAACACGTCCTTAAATCAGAAGATTTTCGGTTTCATTTCATTGTCTACCTAAATATTCTTATTTTTATTCATTTATCTCGTATCATTAAAGAATGATTTGTTTGTGAAAATCACTTAAATTGTCCAACTGTTACGACATAATAATTTGCATTATATAGGACAAGTATTTTGCTTCTACTCAAAGATTAAAAAAAGCATATTCAAGTATAAAATTTTAGATAATATAATAATCGTTGCATATTATAAAACAAAATCCACTGCTACGTCTGTCTGTTCGCGATATAGTCAAAAACAACTGACCGGATTAGAATGCAGTTTTCATCAGCAGATAAAGTGATTCATGAGGAAGGTTTCCGTATATAATTTATCAAGGTTTATTTTTATTATCAAAGCGGGATAACGTCCGCCGTACCCGCTAGTAAAACTTAGTGACGATATCCGTATTGTAAATTTTAGAACATCTTTATTACGGTAAAGGCCGA
This sequence comes from Antheraea pernyi, assembly GCA_015888305.1. Classification (NCBI taxonomy): domain Eukaryota; kingdom Metazoa; phylum Arthropoda; class Insecta; order Lepidoptera; family Saturniidae; genus Antheraea; species Antheraea pernyi. The sequence continues at coordinate 71,218 of MU160228.1, forward strand.
TACTCGTGGTCATTTAAATTGTCTAACGTTTGTGTCAGATATTACATGTAGTAGCAGAAACAGGTTTATTGTAACACATATGTCGTAATTATAAGTAACAAACGATTTTTTTCCTATACAAATAATAGACACCTGCTGCTCCCGGACAAACGTTACTTCGGTTTTATTATGTAACAGAATATGTAAATTGGAAGAGTAAATGCGTTCTTCATTTTAACGGTTCCGTTGAGTTAGTGTGATCGACTCTGTGCACTTATTGGGACTATAGAAATTAACTGATACACTCTCTAGTCTGATGACTCTATACACGATATGACGATATGCAAATATATACTATTTTATTACAGAATCTTGGTTTGTATGTCAAAGAACGAATTAATTAACCGAAGTGGAGTATACTTGCTTGAACATGATGTCGTATTCTACGGTTTAAGTCATTTTAAATTGTGTCTTAATATCTCTAATATCGAATCGTAATATGGCAAATGCACTCTATTTTGGCGGAAAGCGTGCGTTATAATGTATGCACGTGATGGTACCATTTACCTGCAGCTGTAGTGTCTTTATGAGAGGTTTATTTTAACGTTGTTCCCTTTTTTTTATAAATTTGATTCAAAGGGCGATGATATTGCCAACGATAAGTAAGGTAGAAGAATCTGACGGAAAGCATATTCACAACTATGGTGCCATCTTATTTTCGAGTCCCCATTTGATTTTTTTTACCTCAAACAGATATGTTTCGCCATTTGTTTTAATAAAATTGATTAGAAACGAGTTGATTTTCCATATTTGGAAGATTGGAGGTCTGATGTTACTCGCGTCCGTAGGAAGTGTACCTCTCATTCCCCTGCACGTATTGCCCAGGAGGTGGTAAGGAGTAAAAAATGTTTTTGGCCGCTACACTGTTCCACATAACCTGAACTCGCAGCGACAAATAAAGTAATCAATCAACCGACGATAATAAAAGATGGATACTTTATTTAGCTATACGATTAAATAAATTGGAAATGTTAATATTATTAAACTTAGGTACTATATTGTTACGCAAGATATAAATCTAATTCGTGACCGGTACCTTTTAAAAGACGAAAGCATTATAAGTGCATATCCCATCACTACCGAACTTCTAGACATATTATCGGATAATTTTTAAAATCGCTCTTAAACTGCACAAGCATTGGACACAACAGATAACGCTTTTACGAGGCTGTATCTTATGAATGTGACAAATTAGCCAAGTTTGCAAGGGTAATAAGTATACTTTATTACAGTTTACTCTTCAGTCTGAGTCAATCTATTCTCGGCACAATTGAGTCGAAAAAATTTGAGAATATAAATAACTTTTACAAAGGAATGTCGTAGGAGGACCATAGTTAGAGCAACATATAATCGAATGCATTATTCCTGCATAATGTCAAAGAAATTATTGTATACATTATTCTAATAATTATTAGTTTTCCTTTATTCTTATTGACAGTGACAATGGTTTGACAGTGTTATAGTATAATAGGGACAGGAAAACATTACGCAACCAACAATGAGTGCGAAAGCAACAACTATTTATTAATTTTCATGATATTTGTTATAAATTACGACAAGATGCATAACAGCAAAGTGAAAAAAGAGACATATATACTTAGGAAAACGATGTATGTTGTTTTTTACTGGTTCGATAAAATAGCAGCACGGTACCTGATGGAAAGTACAGTATAGTCTATAAATAACGACGACTGTTATTGTTAAATAGCAACGGCAGTCATCAGTATCATCATCATCAGACTGTAAGAGACCCACTGCAGGGCCATAAGCCTCTTCCCGAAGGAAGGTATGGGCGTAATCACCACGCCAGCCCACGACGTATTGGTCATTTCAAATTCTAAGAAATCCACAGTGCTATATTTTTCCCACATACAGTAATAATACAAGAACATTTCACGATGGTTTCCTTCACCGTTAGCTGATAGTGTTACCAATTTAAATCAGTAAATGTACGCTAATTCCGAAAAATTCGTTGGTACATGCCGGGGCTGTGGACATAGAAATAATATTCCACCGGTCAAACCACTAGGACTATCATCGGTATCATGCCGACCTGCAAAAGTGCTTCTTGACGCCTCTTTTGAAGGACCCCATGTCATAAGAGGAAGGGAATACACTGGCTGGGAGTCGATTCCACATCTTCGTAGTATGACAAAAATAAAAACTTTGTATAAATATAATGTAATACAATATATACACACGTATACAATATATTTCCCTATATGTGTTACAATGGTATATTTTTATATCACATACGCGAATGTTCCGATGTCGCAGTCGTACATATAAATAGTATATTTTATTTGCTCAGGAACAAAGCGTTTTGTTTGACTATATCGACAGAGTCCATTAATCACAGTCTTAGGAACGTGATTCGAATTATGATGAGAGGACGAAAGCCTCCCTATAAATTAGTCATCGGAAATTGAGCATATTTATTAGAAATATTCATCATTTTATTAATTTCAAATATCATATTTAAAAAAATGACTATTGTGGTAGGCACTTTACAGTATCTATTACATGCCATAATATATTGACGTATAATAAATACATTTATGTAGGTGGTAGAACCACGCTGAAGCTATTACTGGTTTCAGCATGAATGGGTCGACTCGCCCGGGGTAGTACCACCCGACCCACAGAAAACCGACGTGAAGTAACAATGCTTGCATTGTTTCGTTTCGTTCGGTCAGTGAGAGCGCCGTAGGCCCACCTCCCTTCCCTTACTCCCCCCTCATCCCCAACACATGCTGACAACGCTTTTGTGACTTCCCTGGTGTTGCAAGTGTCTATGGACGGTAGTGATCACTCAACATTAGGAGATCCACCTGTTCGTTTGCCTCCTATGATGAAAATAATAATAATATCTCGTATCAGTGTCAACTTTGTGAAAATTGAACACACATGGCTAAGTTAAATACTTCCTGCAAGCATCATCGTGTTCAGAAGTAAGACCCTTATAATGAAATCAAATATGTTATAATATTTCTGTGATAGATTTTATTTTCATCGATGTTAAAAAACAATGTCATTGAAATAAAAATCTAAACTCGGTAAACGAATTCATACTATAATATAGCTTATATTATAGTACAAACATAAGTACATAGTATGTACATACATTTTAAAAACCACAACAAGATTGAACCAAATATATACATCCGATAAATCCTTCCGTTGTCTTAAATAGCGCTGTTGACGGCGCCGATTGTAAATTATCACCGCCAGGGTTGAACTGGAGGGACAGGTTTCGGGGATCAAGTGTGTTCCACGATAGCTTATAAAACTCGGGCAATTGTACTATATTATAATATCTGTCGTGATGCATATATATCTGAGTATTATGGTAGTAAGAAAACCAAAGTGCATGTGGCATTGATGCGAATGTTAAGATGGGTATCTGGTGTGACTAGAATGGTTAATATTGGAAATGATTATATTAGTGAAAGTAACGCCAGTGACAGAGACAGTGAGAAAGGTTAGAATGATAGGGATATGTCATAATATGAGAAGGGACGAAAGTCATATAATTAGAAGACTGTTAAGAATGACGGTTAAAGGATATAGGCGTAGAGAAATACTAAAGGGGTTTGGATAGATTGTGTGTAGAATGATAAGTATGTTAAAGGTGTGATATAATAGTTTGGGGGTGTAGGGGATGTCGAATAACATCTAAGACTTGAGACATCCAAGCCAACCTCAGCTGCACGTGGTGCACCCTGCTGAATACCGAACAAGGCAATGACGAAAGCGGGATGGTAGGGTTTTACAGCCCGACTGGGTCGCAGCCACCATGTATATGGTGAAAAAGCCCGTCATAGTGATTCGCTTCTGCGGGTCGCGTTTCGGGATCAGCCTGTGCATATCCAGCACTTCGCTTGCCGGCATGACAGCGGCGACCGGCGAAGCATAGTGTGTCACTCGATGGTCGCCATTGTTTTTGGATTGTACTGTGCTTACCATCAGGCACAGTGCAGTCATTTTGCCGTGTTACAATAAAAAACAAAGGAATTTAATATAAAAATTGAAGAAAAAAACATATAGTGCTTCTATTTAGATATAACTAGGACAAGACGAAATAAAAGAGAACATTAGACGCTTGCGGAGCCGAGTTTCTGTTATTCAACATGTTTATTATATTTTTTTTTAACTGTTTACTCAATTACTATATTCTTGATGTAAACTAATTATACCATATGATACATAATATGTATTGTGTTTTTTAATGTTCTTCACAACATTGCAGCCTATAATTATATACAATCAACGTCAAAAGATCGCAGTCCAGAGACGATTAATACGTTGCTAATTCTTAAGATAGAGTTGAGAAGACTCGTGTACCACGCCTCGTTGCCAACCATATCCTTAGAACCAAAACACGATACCGAAAGCCCACAGATACACGGTAACGCTTCCACATACTTTCACAGTTGATTTTTGACAACTCACGGAGCACAGTCACTGATAACTGTATCAATTCACTAATATTTTCGCAAGTATACAACAGCATAAACTTATATATGTCATATTATTTTAACCCTAACTTAGTATACATTTTCAGATGTTTACTAAAAAACGGGAAGAAGCAAAATGAAAATAGAATCACCACTATTCTTTTTAAAAACAATGTATGCAAAGTAGTAATTGTAGTATTATTTAGTAAAAAATTAAAATTTTGCTAATATATTTAAACAATAGCTTAGCGAAAGTTATCTTTTATGGTAACTTAAAAAATCTCTATAATACCACCCTGTGTATGTTTCGGTATGCCGCAAGCGCGTCGAGTGAAACTTCGTTCGCGCTGATCGTATTAGGAATGCGAGTAAAAGTATCCCGGCGCATATATACTGTCGCCATCAAATGTTTATTTACGAGATAGTCTCAGTTAAACTGTCAAAAAGTTTAATATACTTCTGTTTTATTCGATTTTTATGTTCTATATGTTTTTTAATAGCCGTATAAGATTCCTTACGTAGTTTTCATTATTTATTGCTATATACATACGAATTCGAGATTAGAAAAATTTAGATACCATAGCAACAAACTTCGTTGGTGTATATTGTGGATAAACTAACAAATATGAATTCAGGACTAGAGAACTTTTCTTACCACAGTAACCAATAGCGATTACTATGCACTACGATAAAATTTAGCAGAGTTTTCAATGGTCACTTACAAAGTTGAATATACTAGAAAATGGAATTACAAAATGATGACATTATTTTATAGGTAACATATTTAGCAAATCCATTACAGTTAGATTGTATTGCACTATCGCTAGAGTACTTCAACATCGTTTTTTTTTTCGTACTCACTACGCTATTGACCTAGCTTCACCGGACTACTAAGACGAGCGCTTAAGGCACTCAGCCGATTTTATTTTGACTACTAGCTCAAGGGTGCGCGGCACACCTCGTTTTGGGTTTATTTCCTGATATCTACATATTCATACTTATATGAGTTATTGAAACATATATGTGTACCAAGCATACATACCTCAACAACTCTTCAACATCGCATAGCTTATATTAACTAAAAGGTAACGGTCAAAACATAATCATTAAAGTTAGCTTAGTCGTCTTTTGTTCCAAATCGAGTTTGTGGTGGCACGTGGCCAACCTTGGCGCCGATTATTACGCATACTTCGGCGAGTCAAAGACACGGCAACACAAAAAAAAAACATCGCGTGCACGTCCATAGTTCCAATTAAATGCGTGTTTATTGTTATTCGCCGTCAATTCAATTTGGTTTACGGATTTAACATCGGCTTTTGTTTCTTTCGTTTTTTTTTCTTGTACGATAATGCTACCTACATGTTCGAAGTATTTTGGAATCATTAGAATAGTAGTATTAATTTTTTTTAATGAAAATTAGGGCGCTGTACGGCGGTAGGGCGGTGTACGGTCGATACACAGATTTATTGTTTTCCGAACCGGTGGTAGTTTTGACGTTCATAAGTGCCTTCTTAGGGCCTAAATTGAATAAAGTGTTTTTGTTTTTGATTCTATGAGCGGGTGTCGTACGACAGCAGTATGACCTAAAACTAATTCGGAGTGTGATACGGTTGCAGTCCGAACTGTATCTTAGTGATGTTCACCAATACTTGTCTTCAGTCGAGCCAATTCAGACGAGGAAGGGTTATTGTTGGTACTGTTCTAGTTAAAAGAAAAAATACAGAAATAAATGATTAACTGGAGAATTCTTTTAAAAAAAATTATTTTATTTTTAATTTCAAATCTCTTATAAATTTTTCAGATGTATCTTCCCAAATCTTTTTTCTGTATACGATCCAAACAATCATCATATTTTGAATTTCATTATAATTATTTATAATTTTTTTTTGTTAAATTACTTCTTATAACGTCAGCTATCTGTCAGATATAAAATGTTTAAAAAAAATTTGTTACGAGTGTTCATTTGTTAAAAAACTGTTATTCTGACATTACAGATTTTTCTATTTTATTTACTTCGTGTAAATATTACTCAGTCTCATTAATAACAGAAGTGTGTTCACTCTACATAATAAAGATATTATTTATGAACTTGTGTCTAGAATTTTCACTTTCGTTTCGCGAACCATATTGAATATAAATTAATTGCAAATGAAGCCGCTCGTAAACTTTGGATACCTTTGAATTTATACTATATCTTGAAATAATTCGTAAGTATATAGTCTCAAAGTCACGTGTGTTATAATTCAATTGGCTATAATATTTCAAAGGCTATTTAAAGTCTAACTTAGCGGAACAAATCGTAAAACCAATGTGAGCTGCCTTCATTCTCTCGGCCATTTTGAGGCCAACGTCTACCAGATAACATTTGACATGATTAGGTGAATGGTTTTTCAATAAGTATCGTTTTACAAATGTATTAATTTTGTATTGTTATTTCAATTAATCTTATTAAAATACCAATTATAGAATATATCTATAACATGTGTTTATAAAAGCAAAACTTTGACGTTCTTAGTACAAAAACAAAAATGAACACGGGTATAACAAGAGTTTTACTAACCAGTGCTTAAAATTTAAAATCTAGTTCAAATCATGTTTAATATAATTTATTACAAAAGCCTGTTCAAGCGGTCTCTAGCTAAACATCTGATTTAAGTTTTTTATGCAAGCAACTCTGAATAGCATTCGTTCGATTCGATTTCATTCAAAAACGTTCCATTACATACAGATATTTTGCAAACAATTTCAATTAATGAATAATATTTTTGTTCAGATCTTCAAAATTTACTTATTATTACGTTAAATTGGTTATCAGGTAGGTAGGTTTTGTAGGTGATAGAGCCACGCTGAAGATATTACAGGTTTCGGCATGAATGGGTCGGCTCGTCCGGGATACTACTACCCTCTCATAGAAAACCGACGTGAAGTAACAGCGCTTGCATTGTTGCGTTTCGTTCTGTCAGTGAGAGCGCAGGTGGTCCACTTACCTTCCCCATTCCCCGTCCTCTCTCTCCCTACCCCCCAAACACAGGCTGGTAACGCACTTGCGACTCTCCTGATGTTGCATGTGTCTATGGACGGTAGTGATCATTTAACATCACGTGACTTGTATGTTCGCTTGCATCCTATGATATAAAAAAAAATATTATTGTGATATTTTAGTTAAAAGAAAATATAATGTCTAAAATATGCAATGTATAAGATTTATGTGTTACGTCACAGTACGTAAGCTGGAACAACAGTATAATGACAGATTAAATACACTGTCAAATGTCAATAGTGTCAAGTAGTAGTAGTTATGATTTACTTAGTATTATTTAATTTATGTTTTTTTTTTATATCATAGGTGACAAACGAACTGGTGGGTCACCTGATGTTAAGTGATCACCACCGTCCATAGACACTTGCAACACCAGAAGAGTCGCAAGTGCGTTGCCAGCCTGTGTTTGGGGGAGAGAGGAGCGGAGAAGTGGGGAGGGGGTATGGGGAGTTGGGTATCCCGCGCTCTCACTACCGAAGTAAACGCAACAATGCAAGTACTGTTACTTCACGTCGGTTTTTTTTTTTTTTTGAACTGGCCTTTCT